>OMNM01023556.1:11094-21227 GCA_900302745.1 Parablennius parvicornis | reverse complement strand
TGTGTGTACACTTTGTGTGTGTGTGTGTGTGCGTGTGTGTGTGTGTGTGTGTGTGTGTGTGTGTGTTGTGTGTGTGTGTGTGTCTGCAGAGGCATGGCAGGTCTCTCCGTTGATGCATATCTTGGTGATTGGAGTTTTTTTTAAATTTTTTTATTGTTGCTGCTCAGTCAGTTTCTCTGACTGACACTGAAATTAAAAGTTATGATTCAGAGCATCACATTTATTACATCATCACTCATTTTGCTCGTGTTTCCGTCACGGATCGAGTTTTTATCTTCATACTTTCACACTCTATTCCCTCCTTTAAACATCACAAAGATGCTTAAATATTCCCTCTGTTGCTCTGCTCTATGACTTTTTCTTTCCCTTTTCCTTTATTAAATTATCTCTTTGCACTCTGCATTACCGGCTACGATATGCACCCTCCCATTCCTCCTGCGAGCTTCGCTCTCAAATTACCCCCGTCCTGATCTTCATACGGTTTCTCACTCTCTTTCTTCAAGCGTAAAATTGAAACTGTCCCGCCTCTGCCGATCCCTCTCAGTGTATTGTACGGGTAGACGTGATGTGCTCACTCATTTCTGAGTTCTTTACTTTCATGTGACCCTGCATTTTCAAATTTCACACTTTCAAAACGTGTGTTTAGGTATAGTTTAATATATTCATCTTGTCTATCTCTGTATTTGAAGGCACATGTCATCTTTCTCTCGTATGACGAGTTCATCAAACAGCAGGTTTGTTTGTCTTCATTCAATATCTCTGACGGGATCATATTTCTGTTGATTCAAGCCAAACACAAGACATCCTCATGTTTCCAATGTAATACTGTGTAAGACCTGCTGATTTAGCTGATTCTAGTATAATACCATAACTCCACACACTGTCACTTTGGTGAAGGCGCTTCTGGACTTTTAGCTCTAAACACTAAGGAGACAGATGTTACTGATTGTCCATTTGCAAATAATATGATTACTGTATTTAGACCTGAAAAAATAAACTTTACACAAACAAATGTTTCCATTTATTCAGCCAGATCATGTTTTGGTTCATTACGCTTGAGTTCTAAATTCCTGATCAAGTTACTCACATAATCTGCAAACTCGAGATGTGACCGGTGGTGAATGTAAACCTATATATTTATTAAAGTTGATGGCAGCTGGAACAAAGAGCTACAGTCGTAGGAAAAACCTTCAGGAAATCAAAACACAGCAGAGGAACAGGGTGGAACAGACTGAGGGCTTAAATACACACAAAGGGAGGCAACAATGACGAGACGCAGGTGGAAACACTTGAGGGGTAATGAAAGATCAAGGAAAGATCTAATGTCTTGATTACATTTACCTGGCTATTTCAAAAATGGTGATATTTCTCTGCGTTTGGACATAAACACCAGCATCATCTGCGTGCATCACTTGTCTACATTTTGCTGTGATGATAATGGATCCCATGAAAGCCATGCTTGTCTTTACATTTTCTGTTATGGGCTACGCTTCTGCCTCTTTATCAGTCCAAACAAACAAAAAATGGACATGACTCCCACCATTTTTGATGAGTATTTTTCAGGACTGATTGGCTGTCATGGCTTCATGCTTCTTGTTACACTTCCCCCTACAGGTTTGGCTGCTCTTAGCAGCTCTGAACCAGGTGTACATGCGGGTCGGTGTCAATGACGTTTTTATTTGTAAAAACAGAAGGGTAAATATCAGTTGTTCTGAACATGGCCCTAATCTAATGCCCCGTTTACATGACGTTTCAAGTGAAAACTCATTGTTTTTGTATTTTGGTTTCAGAAAAGTTTCAAGTTTAAATGGCAACGTTTGGAAACCTACAGTATGTCCACTTTATATGGAAACTGCAGAGACACTGAAAATGTTGTAGTTAGCATGTTGGTCCACTAGTGGGTGCTGTTGTCTGTTTTTGTAATGAAACCACACACACAAACACACACACACACACACAAACACACACACACACACACACACACACACACACACACACACACATACACACATGCAGCAGAGAACAATCTGCTCTAAACATTAACAATGGGAGAACATGGACATTCTGGTAGACGGACGACCAAGTTGGACTGTTATTACGGTGACTGTCAAAATAGAATTACCAAGTCCAGGTGAATCTGGACTGGGAGTCATGACACTCTGGAGGATACACTGTTATTGTCCAGCTACTGAGAATGTTCAGAAAAACTATTTACTGTAAACTTGAACATTTTCTGAAACAAAATCTCAAAAACGTTGAATTTTGACCTGAGACGTAGTTGTTTAGACGTCGCCTGAGTCAAGTCGAACATTTGAAATAAATCAACAAGGATCTTCTGTTGCTTCTGTTTACTCACATAGACAAATCTCAGCTGATAAATCTCTCCCCCTGACTGACTCATGTATGAAAAAGATGTAAACATGGATAGTGAGTGTGGAGGATTCTTTCAAGCACATAAATTATTTTGAAATGCTTCTAAATCTACACACAACTCAACGTCTCTGGAGGCTTGTCAGCACTAAGACCACACCGCTCTGCGGATTATGTTCATCCAAGTTTCAGTGAATGAAGATTTTTCTGGCTGCTGCTCAGCCGGGCATTCCTCCGTTGTCAGGGAGCATGTGGCGTTATGTAAGTAGAAGCTTGCGGAGACTGTATTTATAATCAGGCAGGTGAACGTTTACCCTATAGGATATCGCTTTCCCCTCCGCGTCTCTCGCAGAGTCCTAATGTTTTAGTGATGCCGCATGTCTGTCGTCATGACTCCTGTTGTTGAGACGACCATTATCCCAGCCTTCTATGGGACAGTTGACATTCGTCCAGGAGGGTGCAAACGGCCCATCCATCAGCCAACAGACGAAACTAAATAGTGACGAAAATGAGTCGACAGTGAAGCAGGTGGATGGAAATGTGTCTTCATTCAAACTCTGAAAGTGACCCGTTAATATACTAACAAAGTCTTGTGCCTCATTGAAACATACAGAAAAACTACAATCATGTTGGGTTGTTGTGGAGAACCTTATAATCTGGAGAATAAAAAATGCTTTGAGGTTAACTGTTAGATTATGTTATCAGAGTTACTACTTCTCCAGTGAAAAGTTCTAGTTTGAGGACATTGAAAGTTTCAACTTTTTCACTTCTTAGTATCTCATGAATGAAACAACTGGTTTAATACAGATTTCATGCAAACCTTCAGTAAGGCTGGCTAATCAATATGACAAGGCTAATATATTTATTGATTTGGGCTGACAGTTCCACCTTCACCACTGAAGCTGTTAATCAATAAAAATAAATATGAATATTTATTATAGAGAAACTTGCTGTGAACCCATTAAAACTCAAATTCCTCAACAGGTGTGGATTTATCAGTGTGTCTGGATTAAATCAATTTCTGCCCTTTGGAAACTTTTCTTGATGAAACAATCTGAAGGATCAGTCAGACTGACAGGGAGGCGAGTGTGTGATCAGGCGCAATCACACCGTCAGACAGGCTAAATGATTTTACAAATTCATGCTGTGATTGAAGAACATGAGGATTATTTGACTCCTGCTGTCTCTGATTCATCCCACAGATAGTTTTGTGGTGCTGACAGCTCGGCGACAACAGATTGAAATTTATGGTTGATTTCTCAGTGAGACTCTGCAGGGCCGCGAAAATCCACCACAGTTGTTCAGAGATATCACACAGGATTACACATTCATATTTCTTTTCACGTTCGCTGATGTTGAATTTCTGCTGCAGTCTATTTATACTTCCAATCAATAACATAATGTAGACCTGGACTGGAGGATTTTGTTGTGGATGATATTCGTTGTATACTATCATAATGAAGCACCATATGTATAATAAAAGAGACAATATCTGAGGTTGTGCTTCATTGATTCTGAGAGAGAGTCAAGCAAGTGCAATAATAAATGATTGGAGTTGTGTTTGTTCTTGGGGGAGAGGTTGTGTCTTTCAGTACTGTTAGTCGACGCTGAATTGTGTTTACTTTGTCATCCCAGCCTTATGATATTCCTTCTTTTCACTAATTTGTCAGTAAAAAAGAAACAATATCATACTGTTGATCGTCATCAACAGTCAGTTCCATGTTATCTTAATATAGTCTGAGTTTATCTGCCATGTTGATGTTTTCTGGATAATCTGCAGCCAAATAAAAACCGGGAACTGGGAAAAGGAAGACACAGTAATAGTTTGAGGAAGAGGGTTATATTTGTATTTGGAGGATCAAAAAAACAGGAATTGAGTCTGTATAATGTCTGGGAATGATCCTGTGTGGCGAGAGCCTAAAAAGAGACTTTGATTATCATTATATCTAATAATATTGTAACACCCTTGCTTACGAGGTACAGCAGGACAGAGTAAATTGAACTCTCATCCATACTAAGTTTTGAGTTGTGTTGTGTCCAGACTTCTGTGGGTTTTCAGATCTGAAATCTTGCTCCAGAGCGAGAATCCAAGGACAGCAGCACAAAGCAGCGCGGGTATCGATCAGGAATGATAAGAAGTCGTCCTCGCTGCCTCGACCACACTCCATGTCAGAAGCACTCAAGTTCAATTTACTGATGAGTCTGCATCCTGAAGCACAATCAGACCTGGATCATGTGAAGGATCCGACTCTGGAGCATCGTTGACCTTCATGATGATCATCAGTGTTCAGAGTGCCTGTCCCACTCACTTCATTGTGCTTTAGATCTTAAACTGGAGAGCTTAAGAGGCTGATTGTGATCTCCGGGACATTCCTGCATGTTCAGTCTCACACGACCCAAACAGATCCATACATTCACCTTCACAATCACTGCAGCCGCCACAGTACAAACCTGCAAACACACAGAAAACGTGCACATCAGAAACAAATATGAAATGTCCACACAATGACTGACAACATAAAACTCTTCTTCTTGTCATTCTTTTTGATAATACCAGATTGTAAATGTTAGATCAGATAACATTTCCAAATAAATCATATTTATTGAGCTTCAAAGCTTTCATCCTATAAGAAACACTGCAGGGGGCAAAGAGCCCTGTTTAAAAGCTGCTACACACCGAGGAAAGATAGCAATTATGGGAGAATCATGGCGTTATCATTGGTCGTGGCTCTAAGTCGGCAGTCCGAAGTCTCACTGAGACGATTTAAGGACAGTCGTTGTCTTGGTCTTTCATAAAAAGATGACCTGCAATTAACTTCAGACAATGTGAGATATTTAGAGAGATTGCAACTGCTGCTGTGACCTGTGATCTGTTTAAATATTGTGTGTTTTGTTGGAAAATGAAAGACCAAGTCAGCAAATGCTCACATCAAATGCTAGCAAATGCTAACAAGCTCAACCTTCCTTTGAAAAATCAGCTTCCCAAGTCGGCCTCTCTCTCCGAGCCACGATCGTGTCCATATTCTCCTCCTTCTCCTTGTTTTTGGAATTTCTTTCCAAATATAAATCTCTTGATAGCGAGCCCTTCATTCATGTCTGTGACGTGTTATTCTTGCGGAATCACGTTGACTCACGTCGTCGTGGATTCGGCTTATTTTCATCCTGCAATCTGCACACAGCAAACTTCATGTTGTGACACAAAGTCTATTGGATTTGTGTTGCACAGTGTGGCAAGCTGTGAACTTATTAGATTGTTAAAGTCATGAAGGAGGAGTCTTAAGACTGGAGCGTGTGGAGCATGGAGCCACTTTAGCATCAAACAAAATCAGCATCAAATCAGTCGAGCTCCATAACAACAAAAACTCATCATCTCAGTCCTTTAATCTGTGGAAAAGTGCACAACTTTGGTGTCCTGGTTTCCATCTCATGGCCATCGTTCAAATATTAATCTGGTTGTGTTTGTCGTCACTGATCAGACATTCAGACTGAGGAACAGCTGGGGTGGAGAGGCTGGATAGTCTTTGGTTGTCATGTGCAGAAACACTGAAAAAGAAGCAACATAATAAAAATGTTCCACCGCTTGCTGATTGTCTGATAAGTTGCTTCAACATTTACCAAGTAAACATTTGGAAACTCACACTACAAACGATTCTACCAGGAATGAAACGAGCGCCCGCATGATTGTTGAGTGATTGTCTGGCATTTTGTTGCTATGAAAGAACGAGTCAGGTTGAACTTTTTTTCCAGATGACTCCACTATTTTCCTCTCAAGTTGAGTCTCTGAGCTCGGTTCAGACTCTTCCTGCCAGATTTGATGATTACAGAGGGAGAAGATTTCATGCTCTGATTTGGTGGAACAGTTGAAAACCTTCTTTAAATCCACTCAACCAATAGTGTGAATGTTTGCTGGTTTTGATGTTCGAGACTAAAGAGACAAGGCAGGAAGACGACGTCACCTGGTCCGATGTCTCGTGTCTTTCAGGAAATATCTGCAATGGAAAAGCTACTTAGGGGTTAAAATGTAGTGTATTATTGTACTGATGGGTTTTTTTTTCTGCTGCTGTATCCATGTTAATATTGATGCTAATATGAAAAGATAACGTCCTCAAAGGGTCATGGGCTTTTTTCAGCATATTGGAATAATGTGAAGTGGAAATGATTCCATGTCACACGGTCCTAAGTGATGTTGACTAATGAAAGTTCAGCCTGAACTTTCATGTCTCTATTTACAGCAGCTGCGTTTCACGGTTTAACCATCAGATCTGTTGATTGATATTCATCTTTATTCTGATTGTTTGAATTGCAATTTCTATTTATATATTATGCCATAATAGTAGCACGAGAAAGCTTTGAATCAGTCCTGCATTCCTGCACAAGCGTTTTTAATTGGTGTGACTAAGTTCTGAGGGTGAAAAAGGTCAACCACTAATTTTAAACCCCTCATTAATGGACAAGAGTGATAATTCCATATGGTGGTTTAGTCAAAGGGACAGCAGATGGGGGATTCTGCAAGTTTATTTATTGTAGCACCATACAGACACACGGCAAGTGCTTTACAAAGAAATACAATTTAAACAAAGCGATTAAGAAAAGATGCAAAAGGAGAATATATAAAGTAAAAGCTTGAGAGTGCCCAGCGAACACACCGTTACAATGATCCAACCGAGTAAAAATCAACATGAACAAGTTTCTCAGGATCTTGTTCAGTCAGAATTCCAATATCCTCTGAAAACATTTTTGAGAGGATATTGAGTTGATTTATTTATTGTTTTAATGCGGTTGGTGAATTCCAGGTCTGTGTGGATAACTACACACAGATTTTTGTACTGAAAGACACAGAGTCAAGATGAGAGTTGACCTTTAACCTTCCACTGAAGATGGACAGATTTTATTCCAAAAAAACGTTAAAGAAAATAAAAGTTTGAGAGCAGGTGTACATGGACAGAAGGGATTACATCATCCTCCTGGCCAGTCAGACCTATATTTGTCCTTCAGACAGTCGAGAGACATTAATTACATTGAATTACCTGGTGATGTGGATACTTCCTCACCTTTTTTTTATTGTGCACACATGCTTGTACATATTGAAGTTAAAATGTACTCACTCACACACAGATCTTTTCATCACTCCCTCTTTCACTCAATCTGATGGAGGAAGGAGTTGGATGACGAGCAGGTGGAGGTCAGCCTGAGCCGTGACACTGATGCTTCACATTCAGCATGAAAACAAACTCCTCCAGGATCTGACCGCTTCATTTGTTCTCTTTCTTCGATTATCTTCTTTTCTGCTGTTTTCTACAACACTTCTCACTGCACTGCACTTAGAAAAAGCTTTTCTACCAAACCTGATTCTGTGTCAGTAACACCTTTTTTTTTCTCTCGCTCTCTTTCTCAGCGTTGTTCCCTCACCTTTAATTTACTCAAACAAACAACTAAACGTTTTCCCAGTAGGTGTCTGGACAGGTCTTGATCTTGATCCTCCAGGGTGGTGTTGACAAAGCAACACACACACACACACACACACACACACACACACACACACACACACACACACACACTGGTGCGTGTGTGTGTATGTGTGTGTGTGTTCATGGAGGAGCCGCAGGGTTGAACATAGCTGTGACACTCAGGATTCTGCAGGGATCAGGATTTGGTCGCAGTGGAAGCCGTTTGCTCTGAGATTCTGATGCTGAGACACAGAACGAGCTGCTGAATGATGTTTGTTTGTTAAAGCCCGTCGCTTTAAGTTACTGTTGCACGATCTGAGCTTTAAATCATGCATGGCAACATGTAGTTTACATGAAATCACTTCTGCTACGAGCTCTCAAAGCTGTTGTCATTTGTTTGAGTGAAACTAGCATTCTTTAAATGCAAGGTCATTTCTTGCTTACTTGCTTTAGAAATACCTGATTTTCTCCGCCACCAAACATGTGTTGTGCACGTTTGCACATCTCTCTGCAGTGAAATGAAGCCACACACTGAAATGCTGCGTGTGGGTTTGGCCTGTGTGGTTATTAATGTATTATTAATGTTGATTAAGAGGGATGTGAAAAGTTGGACCTGCATGAAGACGTGTGAACAGTCGGTGGCTCTGGGCGACGCCTTTCTTTCTCTCACATCATTAAACACATCATATAGCAGTTCCTCTCGCTGCACACAGACCAGCTGATCTGGCTCATGTTTGGAGAGACCATGGTTTGCGTTTCAAATTTAATCTGCAGCTTTTTTATGTGAGGGCATGCTAAAAGAAATCCAGCTTGAATAATAGATCTAGATCTTGAGCAATAACGCCTTAAAATAGAAAAGCAAAAAAGCCAATTTTCAAACGTATGTATAAAGGATGCAGCTCAGACAGTAAGCATCATGTTTAAATAGAGGACACTTACTGTAATTTTATGCAGACTGTCTGAGTTCCTCAGTGAGTGATAAAATGTGACCTGGCTGTTTTTATTACTCTCTATAGTTTTAGAGATGTTGTATTTCACAGTTATATGATCAGATTAGCATGAGCAGCATTTACCAAATATAAACAAAAATAAATAAAATGACTATGACAGACACATAATTTAATAACTACAACATTTTGCTGAGCATTGGAAGAAGTTAAAGAGTAGCAGCAAAATATCTCTTTTCTGACGTATGGATAGTCGTGTGTGTGTGTGTGTGTGTGTGTGTGTGTGTGTGTGTGTGTGTGTGTGTGTGTGTGTGTATGCACTACAAACAATAACAATATGTCCATTTATCAGTTCAATCCATCCATCTTCCCCCCACTCAGTCTCACTGGGTTTGTAGTCGACTCCCACTGGGCAAAACATTTCTATTATTATATTTTATTTAACCAGGAAAAAAAACCTATCAAGAGGGAGATTTCTTTTACCAGGCGACCTTTTTATACCAGCACAGATTAAAAACATTCTCAACAGATTTAACACATTCAACAGCAGACAAGAGTTAAAATGATAAAATGTAGATTTTTTCACACAGATTGGAATGAAGTGCAAAAACTAATGATGATAATAATAATTAAAATAACAATAATAAATAAGTGCGTTAATTCATTTTAAAAACTTTAATGAATAGTGATTAATCAAACCTTGCTCTTTGATGTGTAATAAAAAACTA
Source organism: Parablennius parvicornis (assembly GCA_900302745.1). Lineage (NCBI taxonomy): Eukaryota > Metazoa > Chordata > Actinopteri > Blenniiformes > Blenniidae > Parablennius > Parablennius parvicornis. The sequence continues at coordinate 11,735 of OMNM01023556.1, read as the reverse complement.
AAATGCTTTAAAGACACCAGTTCTGACATTTTGGTTTCTAATCTATTAATTTGGTTTTTATACATTTTGGCTTCTATATATTTATAATATAAATGTATTCTTGTTGTATTCTCCGTCAATTCCAACATTCACAGTGTCAACTTGTCAACACATCCAGAAGTTTGTCTTCTTGACAAAGTTTCAATCACATTTAAATAATTGTCACTCAGCCAATCTCTGATTATTTAAATAAAGTGGAAATCTGATCTTCTACTCTCAGTTGGGTTTTGGCTTTCAGAGGTAAACCACCATTTATCTTTTCTATAACATTTGGCAACTGCAGAAGCACTGACGTACTTTCATTCTGACACCATTTCTTCCAGCGACTCTGGTTGAACCTCCAGCGGCTCCCGGACCAAACCAGACTTCATTTCTCTCCAGCAGCTCCTCTGCTGAACTCTTGACTCTGCCCAGTTGGACGTGTCTGGTCGGCCGTCTGAACCAAAACGACTGTTGTCCTTAATGCGCCAACAGTCATATTAAGCAGGAGGAATCACCCTGAAGGTCGAGCTTATCACTCTCTCACGGGAGTGTCAAACTCAAAATACAGATCAAGTTGATCCAGAATGTCCCGGTACAATAAAATAAAAGAATCAAATCAT
>OMNM01023544.1:16038-37719 GCA_900302745.1 Parablennius parvicornis | reverse complement strand
AGCCTCATCTTCATACTCATGCTCAACCTCACGCAGGCTCATGCTCAGCCTGATCTTCATCCTCATCTTCATCCTCACGCTCAGCCTTGTCTTCACCCTCATGCTCAGCCTCATCTTCACCCTCATCTTCATCCTCACGCTCAGACTCATCTTCATGCTCATGCTCAACCTCACACAGTGTCAGGCTAAGCCTCACGCTCATCCTCATCTTCAACCTCACGCTCAGCCTCATCTTCTGCTTCATTCTTATGCGCATCCTCATCCTCATCTTCATCCTCATGCTCATCTTTATCTTCATGCTCACACTCATCCTCATCATCCTCATGCGCATTGACTGGCTCATCCTTATCCTCATCTTCATCCTCTCGCTCATTCTCATCCTCATCTTCATCCACAAGCTCATGCAGTACTCCTGATAATCTACAGGTTCACCTTGTGATGCTTGATGATGGTTTGTTTGGCAGGAAACCCGAAGGCTCCAGGCTGAGCTGAATGACCAGAGGAAGCAGATGGAGAAGAACATGGCCGCCCGTCTGGAGCAGGAGGACAAAATCATGACTCACCTGCAGCAGAAGCTCAGCCACACCAACGCCGCCAAGTACTCCAAACGGCTCACCGGCAGGCTGGCCGCGCTGAGGAAGGAGAAGGTAAGGACCCAACTGTTCACCATGTCCACAAACCTTACCTTACTGTTGGTGAGGTCAGGTGGTGTGGTCCTGACGTTCTCAAGATCTGGAACAGCAATCTTATAATAAACATATTTATAACACTTTTATCTTTTCTTCAATGACAGTACTTCTCGTCAGCATAACTCATTGTCTGCTTTAGTTATCTGCAATATTGTAAAAACTATCAAAGATAAGAGAAGCAAGGCTGTGAGACACATTCCTCACGTCAATCGCTTTTCATTGAAATAAACAGTAACACCAAATAGCTGCCACATCACTCACTGCACATTGTAGACGTTTAGAGCTCCTCTCATCCTCTCATCCTCTCCTCCTCTCCTCTTCCTCTCCTCCAGAGACGTCAGCTTGTCCAGAAGGAGAATGAACTGTCGGCGGAGAGACTGACGATCCAGGAGGTGGAGCTGCGAGTGTCGAGCCTGACCTTTACCCAGGAGGCTTTAGAGGAGCAGATCACCAAGCAGTCCAAGACGCTGACCCTCAGCCAGAACCAGATAACTTCACTCAACACTCTCATCGGGCAGAAACAGTCGACCATCACTAACTACATCAGGAGGATCAGTCACATCGTGGCCAACACCGGGGTGAGATGATGGAGAATACGACAACATGACCAACGAGTTTGAATATTTATTTTAGAAAGTTCTACTTTCAGCAAGAAGATCTGAGTCCCATGCACATCAAGATTCATGGCATCACGGCTCAAAGTGATGAGATGACAGCGGCCATCAAGATGTCTAAGCAGCAATGGATGAAGCAGCAGGATGTTCTTGTGGTACTGAACCAGAAGCTAGAGGCCACGAGGAGGGAGATCCGCAGAATGCAGACCGAGTCCACCGCCTTGCAGCAGACAGAGATCAGGCTGGACAGTATGTCACATGGACGCCTCTGGAGGGAGTCATATGGAGGCTGAGCCTGTTCACATCTTTTCATATTCAATGACGGTGATAAATCACATGAAACCTGAACATTTTCCCATTATCCCATCAGGTCAGAGTGAATCGCAGCAGCAGGAGGCGGCCGCCATTGAAACGAATGAAAACGTCCTGCACAGAGATCGGACGAAGCTCTGCTCGCTCCTCAGTAAGAACAAGCAGCTCAACCAGGCGTTGCAGCAGGAGAACGCCCTGATGGAGACTGACTTCATCCACCGGCTCAAGGTATCACATGCTGGCTTCGTTGTTTCTGATTTCTGATTATATAACATATTCATTAATGATTACTGTGGGCAGGAAGCAGAGCGTGAGTCTATTGAGCTGCAGGTCAAACATGAGAAGATGCAGGAGGAAAAAGATCTGCTGCTTAACAGTCTGCTGGAGGCAGAGTGAGTCACGTATCAATAGATTTCTTCACTGTGGTCGATAGTCATTCTGCAGGTGATTTCAGGAGACAGAAATGTGCGCAGGTCTGATGATTGGTTGTGTGTTGGCCTGCAGACAGCAGGTGATGCTGTGGGAGAAGAAGACTCAGCTGATGAAGGAGACTCAAGCAACTTTGGATGCTGAATGGGGAAAAGAGGACAGGCAGAAGATGAAAGCTGAAATACACCGCAAGGAGGTGACTCATACATAGATATTTGTATTGTTTATATGTATTTAGAGCTGATAAAATCTATATGTATGTCATAGTATCTTTTTCACCAACAAGATAAAGCAGGATGTTTTTACCTTGCTGACATGTTTCAACTGCATCTTCCTCAGAGCATTATCTGGTGTGTGACCGCGTGTCTTTATCACAGATCTGTCCAAATCTGTCTAAATCTGTCCAAATCTGTCTAAATCTGTCCAAATCTGGCTGAATCTGTTCAGATCTGACCGCATCTGTTGAAATCAGTCCTAATCTCTCTGAATCTCTCTGAATCTCTCTGAATCTTTCTGAATCTCTTCAAATCTCTCTAAATCTGTCAGGCCAGCCCCGCCTCCCGCCGTCCGATGGCCCCTGGAGAACGTAGTCTCAAGTGTTTGAGATGGTGTAGGCCCCCTCGCCCTGGTTCAAGATGACAAAATGAACAAAATTCAGCAGATCTACAGTATATATGTATTACTAACCATTTGTAGTGCACTCACTGAAATATGTGTAACTCAAACATTTGGACTTGAGGTGTTGAAGGAGTTTTCTACACTTGAAGACTTAAAAAACATAGATTCAGTCTATAAATTTTGATGTCATATAACTGATTTTTTTTTTTTTAGTGTTTGAACCAGTATCTAAAGTCTACTTTCTGTTGCTTGTATCTTGAAAAGAAAGCACATCACTAATAGTATGTAAGAAAGCAGAGTGCCATCAGCTGATAGACGGAGAGACTCTGCCAGGCTGGCTCTTTCTATGAGGAGTTGCATGTTCTCCCTGAGCCTGTGCAGGTTTTCTCTAGGTCCTGCGATCCTGTGAAATGGGTGTGAGCCTAATCTGTGAAGGACCTGTAGTCAAGTCAAATCAAGTCCTTTATCTATCGCGCACACCGATTATACATACAATAATGTATAATCGTACACATACAATAATGTGCAGTGAAACAAGAATAAAACTATGAACAACAATTAAAATTTAGAACACAAATAAAGAAAGTCAGGAGGGTGGTTCTGGTTCTAACGGTGCTCCTGGATGGGGACGGTGGTTCTGGTTCTGATGACAAGTTGTTAAGTTCATCAGCTAGCGAGATGTGAGTCATCAACACTCACCGTGGGCATCAGTGTTGATATATAGTCCGTCACTGTCTTTAGCCCTCGCCATCGCTGTGACTCCAGCTTCTGCCCAGGTCTCTGCTTGGCCTCCCTCAAGACTCTGTGGATGCAGTATGTGGCGGCCCGGTAAGGTCTCATGTCTCCGGTGGGTGGCAAGTCCTGTGTTGTACGTGGCGGTGTGAGATGGCTTCTGGTTGGGAAACTCTCTGATGTTTTTTTGGGGGCCGAATGTCCTTCGTTAGTTTCCTGAATAATTCCTCAACTGCTTCCTTGTACACACAGCGGTCACCATCAGAACTGTACATGACTGTTGGTCCTGTGAGGGTCTGATATCCTGCAATATACCTTCCTTCGATGAATTAGGATTGAGAATGGATGGGTGGTTGTTATGGTTTCCGATCTGTGCAGGTTCATCTCGGCCGTCTGATGAAGCAGCAGGGGAGGCTGCTGAAGGAGGGCGACGTCGCGGTAGAAAAGTGGGGGGACTATTTGACACGCGGATGCCTCAGACCTCAAGCTTCGGAGAAGAAAAAGCTCACCAAGGGAGCGCTGGTCCTCACCTTGCAAGGCCTGCAGCGCCAGATCAAAGACACATACAAGGTGGGAGGAGAAGGAGGAAGAGGAGCTGCAATTCAGGGCCTACAGACAGCAGCCTGGAGAACTTACATCTGTGAGTGTGTTTGTGTATACCTGCGTGCATGTGTGTGTTACTAGTTGGTCTCAGACTGCAATCAGGTGATGAACGAGCTGCAACAGAGTCAGGGGGATCTGAGCGACAGGATCGAGCAGCACAGGCAGCAGATGACCGAACTGTGTGAGACCAACGACACGCTGAACTTTGACCTGGTTAATCTGCAGGACAGCAAGGACACGGTGAGACACACACACACACACACACAGACACACACACACACACACACACACACACACACACACACACACACACAAAATGTGGTGAGGTTGCTGTCAAGTCGAGAGAGAATGTGTTGTCTTCATTTTTCTGCCACACCAGAGATCGGGCAGACATGTTGAAATGTAAAATTGCACAGTCATACTCATGCGCATACCCGACACGCTGCTGTATGATATCATCAGGAAATGCTGCAATGCTCGACTCTGATCCCTGACAGGGGAAGAGAAGTTCCTTGCACACGTTTGCTTTCTTTACCTTCCTCATCATGTTGATTTGGATTATTTGGAGGATCTGCTGGATCTGCTTAGGACTGTCTTTATGTTTATACACAAGGAAACCATGTAGGATCTTTGTGGTGGATATTAAAAAGAAAAAGAATTAATGCACAGATATAAATGTTTGGTAGACATGAATGGGAACATTATTGTATCTCAGTCTATGTGTCTGAAGTGAGATTTGTTGGAATCGGTGAAAGTTGTCTCTAAATATATCTGCCTGTAATTCGATTTTCAAATGTGTGAAAATCTGCTAATCTGCATTTCAATTTATACTTTTAATAAGATTTGTCAATTTGGTCAAATAGCTGGCAATGCGTGCAAAGATACAAGTCCACGCAAGTGCTGAAAATGCAGACAAATCACCAGCTACAAGTCGAGCAGCTTAACAATTGCTTTTTCTTTTTACGAATGAGTTTTGCAGCACTTTTGCTCTGAGAGGATTCCTATCCATAACATCAGGGTTTTCCCGGCCTGAGCTCGGGCTCACCGGCTCGTTCAGTCTGGCAGTTCTCCATCGCTGAGAATCTTCCTGCTGAAAGTCACAGTAGAAAGTCGTGAGACGGGTTAGTTTGACCCCCCTGATGATGTGTTGTTGTAAGTAAAGCTATAATGCGCTGCAGACTGAATAAAAGTTACAGATTTTCCTCTTGGCAAAAAATTGTATTCATGGCTTAGGGGTGTTGGGAATAATAACAATGTGGAGGTGGTTTTGACCCACAGGCCTTATGTTTCACACCCTGGATGTAAGGAAAACAGGGTGTGGTATTAGAGTGAGTTTAGAGTAATTCAGAGTTTCACTCTTAACTTGATAAGAGGTGACAGCTCAGCCTTAATTAGATCTTTAAGACATTAATTAAGACACATTTTAAATACATTAATTTTACATTTTCTGGTCTACTCTGTCGTTGAAGTAGCTGGAATCACTTCCTTCTGTGGTTAAAAACTAATTCAGCAGAATTAGGGAAATGGGTATTCTTCCCATTTCACGAAGCAACTCCAACTCTGGGTGTATCGCAGTCTGTAAGCCTGCTTTAACGTTTCCCAGATACAAAGTACAGCTCCACTAAAAGACTTTGCAAGTGATTCACGAGCAGCCTGAAATACCAGTAGCTTAACATATGTAATTTTCCAGATTTGATCCCTCAGACATTTTTTTCCTGCCATGAACATAAAGCAGAAGTTCATCTGAGCTCAGCAGCTTTAATTTTGGGACTTTTTTCTCAGTGTAATGAAAAGACTTTGGACTCCACCCAACTCAAGTCTTGCATCAGTTCCACTCTGAATTATATCAATAGTTGTTTAATATATGGCTTTAAAAAAAATGTGAGGCAGTCGTGGAGAAAAGTGCTGCAAGGCAAGAACACTTTTGAAAACAGTCCTAATGGTTTATTCCTCAATACAGAGCGGAGAGAACAAAAGGAAAATAAGTACTTGTTGATGTCTTTCAGTTAGCTTTTTTTTTTTTTTTTTAACCCTTTACAGTACATTAGCGAACAGTGTCTGCAGGAGAGTTGTTCCAAACATCTTGGACCACAGATCTGTTGTAGATATGATGAGATCGCAGAGGATTAGTGGTAATTATTTGCACCTCATGGTGAGAAGATTCTAATGCGGGCTTTGGATATGTGGAGTTTATATGTTACCCATGTGCAAGAGTTGGGCTTTTCGGGGCATTCCAGTTTCCTCACATATTTAAAAAAAACAAAAAAACAACATACATTTGAAATTGATTGGTGACTGAATCTGCAACTTTGTGTGTGTGTGTGTATGTGTGTGTGCGTGCGTGTGTGATAAATTGTCTTTGTCCACTGGAAAAGACTCAGTTCAATACAGTGAATAAGAAGATGGTTGGATGGAATTCTGTTACACACTGTCTGTGGCCTAGTATGCGCGACAATATTTTCAAGTGAAATTGGATAACTTGTAAAGTACTTTGGTTGTCCAATCCTAACATAGAACTTCTTGAAAACTGTCCAACTCCATCTCCTTGTTACTTGGGGAAAACACAACTTTTCTGAAAGGGCTGCTGTGCATGTGCACCATAGTAAATAGTAGTAAATAGTTTTTTCTGCACATGCTCAGAAGATGACAACAATGTTTGCCTCCAGAGTGTCATTACTCCAAGTCCATATTCTCCTGGGACTAGTTTTATAGTTGGCAGTTACTATAATAACAATCCAATTTAGTTATCTGTCTCTGTTGTCATCTATTTACGCACCATGGTTAATATTCATAGGGTATTTGTTTGAGTTGTTTCGTTACAAAAACAACCAACAGCATCAACTCATGGCTTCTAACTAACGGCATCCTTTTCAGTGTTTCTGCTGTTTCGTGTAAAAAAAACCATAGTTTTGAAAATGTTGCCTTGTAAATGTGGCCTGTAAGACCAGACAGATTTCACCTCCTGGAGACAGGCCATCCATTTGAGTTTGAGCTATTGATGAAATTGGCTGTATGTTTGAGGCGTGTCCTAAAACCGAAGTCTTCCTGATAGAATTCCTTGATGTAACAGGTTGATTTGCTGGTGTAAAGTTTACTAATAGTTTTATATATGTATAGAGAGAGAGATTCCTGACTGAAACCTGCAGACTTATAGAACTTTTCTGTTCGTTGTTCTTTTTGTGCCTGTGCACATCTCGTATGCGCTCTCACACATTTTAACTTACAGGTGTCCCTGAATTGGTCATAAATGTAATTGTGTGATTATACTGTTGAGGCAGACTTCAGGTCCACATGATCAATGTCAGAACAAAGTGAATGTGATAAATAGTGGCGGGCCACACCACCCGATAATTAAGGGGCTGATAAGAAAAGTCAGTAATTTGAGATGATACTTTTCAAAGCAGGTGTTTTAGATGCAAAGTGAGGATTTTGAATAACAGTCAATTATTATTATTATTATAACCCAAGCCAGGAATATTTTAAACCCTTTACAATTCTGATTTCCAAGTTAATTTCCATCTAAAACCCGATTAGTTGAAATGTTTCTTGCATTAATGAGAAAATCCTTTTCGAGTGACGCATTATGGGCTGATATGCACACACCAGGGAAGAAGCCAGTGCCAGGCCTGTCATATTGCCGTATAAAAAGACTTAAGTGTACTAACGACACCTTTCAGCAACATAATTCTGAGATTTCCACAAGAATTTAAAGGCAAACGGTCTTTCACAGTCAAAGTCAGAATCCCATCTATGAAAGATGAAAGTACACTATTTTTAGTCTAATGTAGAGATACTAGTGTGAATAGAATATGAAATATATCTTGCCATGCATTGACATTTTATCATGAAATGAAACTAAATCACCCACACAAAGCTGCTTTACAAGCTTTTTTTTTTTTTTTTTTTTTAAGAGGCTTATAATTATGTGCCTCTCTGGTTGTTCTCTGTTAAAATGGCAAATTGTGAACATTAGAGTCATCGCTCTGCAAGTACCAACTTGAGTCTTCACTGGATCTATTCATGCTTCTCTCTCTCTCCCCCAAACACATCCACTTCAAGCACTGCTGTGTTCTTATATCCCTACAAGAATAGCTCAGCCAATCAGGGCTGAGACAGGTAGCACCAGCCGTGAGTCATCACCCAATCAGCTGTCAATGTGAAGGTGAGGCCGATGAGTAACAGTGACTAAATAAAGGCAGTGAGCTGATTGGCTGGAAGGGTTTTGAGTCACCAGGCAACAGTTAATCATTGGTGGAGATATTGACTAATGAAATGGAGGACTACGCCAGTTTTGCAGGGAAGAAAGATGAATGACTGATTGGTATCAATAAGGAGGGGGAAGCTTATATTAGATTACACTGAGCTGTAGATAATAGGCTGTTATGAATATAGGCATAAACACGGACACTCTATGCCTCCATAAACCGATAAATAAAAATAAATAAGAGTTTGAAATAGTTTAAGATCATATTTAGGCCGGTGTTAAGTGTCAAATCATGTGAAAGTCACAGGTGTTTCCAAGTTAACCCACATTTTACAGTTTATATTAGCAAAACAATCAGTTAAAAGTATCAAACTGAGATCAAACCTTTAAAAAAAACCTGCAAATTAAAAATCAACCTACTATGAAAAAAAAAATGCAGATTCATGTTGTTTCATAAAGGATATTTTGCATTATGAATGAGAAATGAAAACAAACCCTGCAGAGCACACATTGTTGCTCAACTATGTATGACTGCAGTCTTAGACAGCAATCACATCATTTTTTTTGCATAAAATAGTTTGTGTAATGTCAATCAACTTTTTGATGTCAAGCTCTGTTTTTGATAAATCCTTATTTTTGCATGATAAACCTGATTTCTTATCGACACTTTGTGCCTTTTTGCTTCACTGACCAGCAGCTTAGATACTAATTGTCATGCAAATGTGATGATTTCAGATGCATTCTAAATATTACCAATGTTCATTGAATAGATGCTTTTCCATTCACATCCCAAATTTGTGTATTTTGGATTTTCAATTATCACAACAGCTCAGTACTTTCAATTTGAGGTAATCAAAACATATTATAAAAGCTTTAAGCTTTTAATACTCAGCTAGTTCACAGAGATTTTAGTCTAAAGTTATTATTAGTTCTACACTATGTAGTTGCATCAGTAAATCGTATTGAGGATTCAAGCATGATCAATGGACTCACTTCCCAACACGTTGCTGTCAAATGTCAAGTTTCCCACAGGAAACGTGGGAGGTTTCGTAACGCTCCCCGAACTCTGATGTCACTCAACATGGAGGTTTTTGTTTTTTTCCGGTGTTAGGAAATATCTCGCGCCACACAAAAATAAGTCATTTCCATCCTATTTCTGTTGGTAATCACAGGCATAAATTACTACACGCCCTCTCTTTGTCAACAACAATATGCTGCCAACAGAAAACAAAACTTTTGTATAGAAAATGTGCAGAAATGAGCGTGCGTGTCTCTTCGACAATAAAACGGCAGTAAACACTGTAAACTCTGATAAGACCACGGCATTGTGCCCTCTATTCATTTCCTTTTTCTTAATATAATTTGAGAGTAGCAATAAAGAATATAGTTTTTTTTTTTTTTTTAAGACAGTGATTTTCCAGAAAACTGTAATTGGTGGAAAAGAAAAGACAGTATGGTTTTTTTCTTGTTGGAAAGTGTGTCCAGGTTTCAGTTGTAACCAGGTGTAACTGAAAGATTGGGCTTTTCATGAGAAACAGAATAGAATAAAACTTTTCTCGACAGAATAAGAAATTTAAATCGGTCTCCCGTCATGCTTTGAAATGCATGCCTGTCAGAGCGCCTTCACTTGTGTGAAAGAAGACTGCGCCCCAGTCTGCACGGCAGCGTACAGTATGAGCAATAGGGGAGATTCAGGGGGGTGAAGAAAGGAGGCTCTGTTTAAGGTTTAAGGCACGCGGATGTACATGCAGGTTTATGCATGTTTAATATCAGACAGGTTTTTTTTCCTTTTGTGTGTATGAGAACCAGAGGAAGATTTGCTGCCAGGTGCTTCCAGACGGGAGAGAAATTTACCTGTGAGCCCAAAATATGGCACATCATCACCCTTAATGAAATGTATGAGAAATGTTTAAAAAGAAAGAACCATTGCCTAATAATGTTTAGTTTATAAGAGGATTTATGAGCAGCAATGACAGATTAAAGGATAGTTTACTATTTCCCTTTAGATGAGCGACAAGCCACAAACAACACCGAAATGAGAGCTACTTTCTGTGTTGACTATCATTTGATCCTCTAAACATAAACACTTCAATCCGTTCAAAGCTTTTCTCTGTTGGGATTCGCATGTTGTCCTCGAGAAAACTCAAGCATGCATGTAGTCCTCAGTCCAACAACATGCATGTGAGATTAATTGAAAATTCCACCATTTCTTTTTGTTTCAGGTGAACTTGTTTCCAAATACTTGATCACATATATTTCTTACTTCTGTAATATATGACATTATAGCCCCAATTTAAATCAACAATAATGACATTTCTGACTAGAATAAACTATTTATTTATTATTCACTATTATCATCAACTTTCTTCCTAATGCCATAAAACTGCTGAACTCATAATAATACATGGAATTGCATGGAAGATTACTCTGAAATTGACATTGCAATACGTTTATATTTTATGCATCAGTATAAGTATATCTATCTATTTTTTCCATTTATACTGTTTCTGTCAGTATTCCTGCTGAACTCTGAGCTATTTCACCAAAATGTCATTTTGGTGAAAATCTAAATGATAAATAAAGTCTGTCGAAATCTAACTCCGTCTGAACCACAAAGTTTAGTGAGGATAGTGTTGAAACTACTTCAGTTTTGTTCTGTTTCTTTTTTATGACAGCAAAAGGTTGGAGGCTAACAAAAGGTTATGCGGCATATTTCAAAACTTGTTTACCGTTTGTTAGTGAAGTAGCTAAGCCCAGTGCTTAAAGCTACCTTGGTGGATAAGTGAAGTGACTGAAGCGCTCATCGTGATCACCTGAACTGACTGAGGAAGATTCTGTCGTACTTTGTGAACTGTACAACAATCGTCTTTATCCCTTGAAGTTTGTGTCTTTCTTCAATCTGTGATGGACTGGTGGCCTTTCCAAGGTGTGTCCTGCTTTCATTTAAAGTCAGCTTGTATCGGCAACAATCCACCGCAACCCTGAACTGAATATACTGGAAAGCTGTGATGGATGGACAGTGACAACCAAACATCAGAATAGATTTCATGCAACAATTCTGGACTTCCAACAGCATTCAAAGACGCATCCAAGCATCAAAGTTGGAAAACACATCAAAGTTGGAAAACGTGAATCATTAAGCCACATGACGGACAAGATGAGAAACAGGACTTCTTCGCAAGGGGAATTCTGGCAGTAAATCTGATAAACCTCCTCCTGGCTATCACTTTTAACGATCAACATTTCTTTATTTTACGAGTAGATGCGCGTAATTAAGTGATGAATACAGAATCACATCCAACTCAGATAGCTTGTGCAAGTCTGTGTGAACAAAAAAAAAAAAAAGGGGAAACCTTGCCGCTTCAAGAACAGATCATAGATTAACCTCAGACTGTCACAACAAGCCTCCGATTGGCTTCCTGAGAAATGAGGGCGGGACTCTCAGTATGGTGTGATTGTTGCCAGTAAACTAGCACCATCCACATGGGAAGTACCTGAAGGTTTCAGACTGACCAGGAAAAGTGTATGTGTGTGTGTGTGTGTGTGTGTGTGTGTGTATGTGTGTGTGTGTGTGTGTGTGTTTACTTGTATTAGCTACTGATAAAGATGAGGAATGTTTTTACTGGTGAGGGCGGGTTCTCACATCATTGACAAGAAGTTTCTGTGATATACCATTAACTTTTATAGGCTCACTGCACTTTTTTTTAATGAAGCGTTTGATGTTGGAGTGAAAAAAAAAATTGATTGAAGCTGCCTTTAGGCTTGTCCCCCAGTGATTCAGATAAACAGTCGGCTTTGATTATTACATGTAGATGTTAATCACAATCAATTTTGCTGTGTTCAGAAAGTTTATTTTAATGCTTTAAAGGCAAAATTTGTCACAGGGTTGGTTGTCTGGCAAGAATGATCATCTGATCTGCTGTTTTCTCTGAAGACAAACAGCTTTAATTAATCACAGACGCAACACTTGTGTAACTACCCACCGTTCTGCTAAATGACAAAATACAAATATGCAGCGATTTCTGTTTTTCGGCACAACGAGAATGTGAAAAGATTAATTTGATCATACGTATGGTTCGTTTGGAGAAGATAGACCCGGAGGTGAAGCGCACAAAGAAAACATTCACATGGAAAGACAAAAGAGACTGTCCTCGGTTGGGCGCCGTCGTGAGTCGTTTGCTTTGATTTGCCTCGCTGACACATGCTTTCCGTGACCCCTCAGCAGGTCTTCAGATGTGGTTGATCTGACGGCTCCGTAACCACATCAGGACATTTCCAAGTGACACAATGACTACCAAAACTCCGGCAGCTGTCAAAGAGTGGAAAAAAGAAAAATAAACAAAAACATGATGAATGATATTTCCAGTGGTGGTCAGTGAGAATGATCACCTTCAATTTCTGGAATTATCATTGATATATATTGATATCTATTGTGACATATCGGAATGATTAACAATGAACTTATTTTTATTAAAGTAACTGTCGCTCACAAATTGGTTTGAGCAAAATGACACACTACTGTTACTATTTTGTTTGCAGCATTCCTTGAAAAATGCCAATTGATGGATTTTTGGATTTGCAACAAAATGTATTAAATGAAGACATTTGCTGAATATAGTTTTATGTAATTACTCTATAATTAAGGGGCAAATTTGATTTGATATTATTTTTAGATTATTGTCCGGGAAGTTTACTGGACATAGATAATAATAACAAATGAACAAAGCTAGAGGTTTTCATTTAAGATGGTTGGAGGAGAGATGTTAGACATAATGAAGCTCTCAGGAAGAATATAACCTTAGTGAAGATTCGAGGATGTAGTGAAGGAGGCCGTGGGCGGTCCGTAGAGGAGGGAGGGTGAGATGGAGGAAGATGTGGTGACACCAGAACGGCGCACAAGGATTAGGACGTCATCATTTTTATCAGATTGGCTCAGTTGAGATCAAACTGTGTTGTATGTGGCCCTTGAATTAGAATCAGTTTGACGTGATCTCTGTTCATCAGCAATTAGAGGAAAGTCTGGGTGTTACATTCAAGATCTACCTGCATTCAGGAGCAGATAATTAAAGGGTTCTTCACGCAGAGAATAAGAAGGTTTTATTTTGATAAAACTCTCAAAGCTCATATCACATTCCCAGATACATCCAGATCAAGGTGAGTTCAGATATAGTGCTCTTCCCCACTGATTCCTGCATCGCTCGCTCTCTCCACTGCATCAACCTTCATGCACTTGGCAAACAGTCTCTGCTGAGTTTCTGGGAGATAAGCCAGGCCTACAATCTACAGGGTCCTGCAATGACGTGAACGATTCTGCTGCCTCCTTTTTTCTCTTAGTGTTTCTCTTTGTTAATACAGACACAATCCTATTGTATTAACTTCCATGGTAACGCCCCTGCAAGGTGTAGTGGTCAGCACTCTTTCCTCATAATAAGAATCACGATGAAGGATACTTTATTAATTCAACAAAGGGAAATGCAATTTTACAGCTGCATTTCTTCACACGCCCAAACAAAATAAAAAGCGATAAAAAAAAAAGATGAAAGCTGACCAGTTACGATAGATAACACACATAAAAGCTCCGCGGTAGTAATTTGATGATAAGCTCAAATTACTGCACAATACTAAAGATGGAGAGGAGATTTTCTTTTTCTCTCTGTTTGGAATATATTCATGTTTAAGCTGTTCACACTCGATTTACCCCCTAGTTAGATCAGATTAAATTGCCCATATTGATGTGACTCTGTCTTTTTATTTGCGTTAACCCTTTCCAGGCACAGCAACGTTTGAAAATGATGCCCGTTTCCACTGAAATGGCAGAAACTCTAAAAACAATGTCGTCTTCATGTTGGGCCACAAGTTGTTGCAGTTGTTTGTTATTGTAATAAAAACAACAGACACACATGCATGCAGAAAATAAATTGCTATGAGCATTAACATTGTGAGTACACACACATTTGTATGGACAGACAACAAAGTTGGATTGTTGTTACGGTGACTCTTAACTCTATAACTACCAAGACCTAAGAGAATATGGATAGTCATGCTCTGGAGGCCGCCATTGTTGTTATTGTCCATCTACCGAGCATGTAAAGAAGAAGTATTTACTACAGCTGTGGCGCAAACAAGCAGCTTTGCAAAACCTGTGTTGCTGTGTGACTGTGTGTTACAAATGTCCACGATGAATCATCCAATCAGCTCACTGTGTACGAGAGACCATGTCATCCAGCCGTCACGAGACATGAGTGATATGATCATGATTATGAAGAAAATCGTGAAGCAGTCCTGCGCAGGCGCGTGTGAACAAGTCACCTCCCAAACTGTGATTTAAATCACAAGAAGCTGCAGCGTGTTGCAGCGACGGGCCTTTTGCTTTGTTTACTGTATTTAAGAGTTTTCTCAGAAGACGTCTCCCATCCTTTGCACAAGAATCTCTGCAGTGGCTAAACGTGAGTCATGGACCAAATTCTGATGCATGAGGTTACAACAATTTACAGCGTGATAAAAACCACTTCCTCTTTTGGACTGTCTTGGTTTTCATTTCTGGGAAATCAGGGTACCTCAGAGGGCAGGCGAAGGCATCAGCAACGTCGCTGAGGTGGAACCACTTTTCCTGTGAAGCCACCTTTTCTCTTTCAGATGAACCTCTTTCTGAGAAAATTACAATGTGGTTGTGAATCAGATGTCATAGTAGACATGCTTTTCCTGCAAATGGCAATGAAACACTGACCGTGTTGGTTGGCTCACATTCTGCATCCAAAACACACGAGACACATGATTATTACACAGCTTTAATAAATGCATGTGTGAATTCGAGATTCAGATGCAAGAGATTATTCTGAAATATCACAACCTTTAGTGGATGTTGATTTTTGTCCAATGTGAATTTTGAGCCAGTTTGAATGACTCTTAAATGATATAAAAACATCTTAACAACTTGAAATAGCATTATTTGCATATTATAAGACTCCAGTCATATTTTCTTACGAGAGATGAGCGGGTTGATTAACAAATAAAACATATCAAATAGGAGTAATCTGACTGATCAACTCAATTGGGACACATTTGATCAGTTTGTCTAATAAAGTCAGATACATATAAAAATGTATGACTGAAAATTGGGAGAATAACCTGTGAGGTTTTAGCACACGAAGATAGTGTGGATGTCTGGTCACAAGCTACAATCAAAACTTAAAGTGAAAATGATCCGATCTGATATAAACTCATAGTGAGAGAGAGCATTCACTTTAAAACCACATCATGCCTGTATATGCAGTAACTCATGGTGATCGAGGTGCACATAAAGGGGGGCAGCTTGACATGAAGATTGTTGAAGTTTTAATGTCAGGTTTTAAATGAAATACAAAACTAACTGGTGTAAAAATAATCGCTGCACAAGTTGGTTAAACTAGTGAGCCTTAATTGTGTGTCTTTAAGGTTCATAGGACAATATTTATTATGCTATTATCTTTATAAAAATTATAAGACTGATGCATGTTTTATGTATATGCTGTATGGGTCTGACTACCATGTTTGTTTTATTTGCAAGGTCAAGCAAGAAGGTCAATTAACAATATTTTGACCCAAGTTGAATTATGCCATCAATAGAATAGAATAGAATAGAATAGTCCTTTATTGTCAAACCTTAGGAAGAACAAGATGAGGTAAAATATTAAGTCTAGGAGGAACAAACAAATATTATTTACAAAAGGGAGAATAGCAGCTGTGCAAATTGTTCAGTACTATGTTATGAAAGTAAATACATTTGGTTAAAGTGATCAAATGAGAAAAAAAACAACTTAATTTATATCTAATGAGTTAGTTATTTATGTTAAAATAGTGGCTTAAATTCTCTTATGCAATCTGTTACAACTTACCCTTTAAAAAAAAAAAGTGAATAATACTGAATATGACCTGATACTGTAGCATAAATATGCATTACAATAATAAATACTAGTGATAGTAACGTCTGCTATTTTGTTCTGCTTTTTTTTATAGTATTTTTTAATAAAGAAATCTGTCAGTTTTAAGATTGGGTTCCATTGTGGACATTTATCCAAACTTATTTTTGATTGACTGTCACAACTAATAGCAACTAGAAAAATAACTGAAAGAACTACTTGTAAGTATTGGTAGTGTCTGATTGCTAATCTTTAGGAGCTTATACACAAGTTATTTTATATTAAATAAACAATGAAGAATCTATTGCATAACGGAGGCACACAGGCCTTCTGGTTTCACTTTTTAATCATATGAGACTTTAAAAACGCTTCGTCCATCTTCACATACGGGCCGTCGTCAATCCATCAAACCACCAGTTTCCTCGTTTGTGGACCTCCATTTGGCTCTCAACCAATAAGAATCAATATTTCATACCAGTGCAGGAAAATATTCTGTTTACCATGAGTCACTGTGTTTATTACCTGCTTCATATGTGACTCACCAATCCAGGTGAGCACATGATAAAAACAAGCTTTTCTCTCCTGCTACTAAGTTGGATTTATTGTTGCACTCTTATACAGGGGGAAAAGTGCAAACATTAAAATTCAAAGGAGGTGGCGCTTAGATAATGTGATTTATTGTTTGTGCCATAAAGATGCTGAATCCTGCACATTCCTGATGCCCTCCCCTTTATATTCATATAAACATCTGCACTGCTATTTGCCACCTTTGCACTAAACCTGGTCGTATATATTTAATTCCCACCTATTAGTGTTTCATTGTAGAAAAGAGTTGAAAAGAGTCCAAAACAAGATGTGATGCAAATACACACAAAAAAAAAAAAAAGAAAAAAAGAGACAACAACAGCAAAATGCAACACAATGCAACACAGGCCCTCAAAGCAAACACAAGCAAATCCAGAATAAACAGAAAGCAGTAAATGAAAATGTTATCAGGGATGTTGCGCGAGCCTTTCAACTTTTTCACTGTAGTCAGGGGGAGCTCACGTCGTTTTCCCCCGAGTTCAGCCTGAAATACACACTGCAGGAGCGTGAGGCCGCCGAGCCGCCCGAGGTGATGGACTGCAGCTTTGATACCTTTTGTTTTTGAAGATGTGAAACCTTTTGATTCTGAAACCTGTGGTAGAGTTTCTGCAACAGTGCATGATTTTCTTCTTTTTTTTTTTTTTTTGCTTTACCCTAAGTGGGGTTTAAAAGGTCTTTTGCCAGCTTCACAGAGATTAGACGTGTTTGTCTGCGTGCTGCTTTACAGGTTTTACAGTGAGTCAAAGCGGCTGACGAAACGTTAGAAAGGAGCGTAATGAGGAGCGCGGCAGGGAATCTTAACCTGCTTTACATGTAGAGTCAAACAGCTAATCTGCACTGCAGTTAACATTTTAATGCACCCAATAAACCTGCTTTATCATTGTTAATTACAAATCAGTTATTTCCTACAGAGTGTATTTTTATTGCGCTAGAGTGCAAAAGTAAAGGTTGTCTGTCTTTAAATGACATAATTAGTGTTAATATTAATATTAATCTATTAATAATAGACAGATAGATGGATAGACGGATAGACAGATGGACAGACACAGTCAATCTTTGCCACAATCAATACGTGATGCAACCACAGTGTCTTAAAATGTTCTTAACAGAAGAAAATAATGGTGCAAAAAGTAAGAGAAAATGTTTTCTTTTGCACAATATCTCCATATTGAAGAGTGAAGATAGAAGATTTCCTCTCTAAATTGTATGGAACAAGTTTACAAATCAGAAAAAAGTAATCCCTTTCATTAATGTGCCGTCTGTTGGGTAGAAGTAGTCAGATTTAAATACACACACGGACAACCTGCATTCAAAATAACCATCCTGTAATATTTTGATTGCATGTTTCTAAATCCACTAAATCCTGAGGAAAAAGATTCTCGATCGCGACGTCGGGCATCTCCCCGGTAGCTGCAGCCCTCACCACTATTTTTAACTTTTATAAACTTTCCTCACTGAGTGAGACTACAAAGTTTGTTTTCTCTGTAAACATCCCAGAAGCTGTCCTCATCCTGAAACAGATTACCGACAAACAGGCTGCAGCCAAGTGCCTAATGGGAGTCGGTGAACTTTTCTTAAGAGGGAAAGACAAAGGACGGCTTCTTTTGTCTGGGGGTGGGTGGGACGCGGCATCATGAGGCGGAATAACAGCAGATAGTCGTGAGTCACCCAGTGACGTGTTTGCTCTGCTAACTGCCAGCGATTAAACCGCTGCGTCTTTACAAACCTGTCATTAACCCCCGACGGCACGGCAGAACGACGCGAGGAGGCACAGCTCTGTCTGTGTGTGGAAGTTGTTCCTCCGCGGCTGAGTGGCATCAACACTTCACTTTGCCTCGTGGCGGGTGAGAGGAGGGACCTCGCCGACTTCCTTTTGCCATCTCATGACATCTGACACACTCGCCCCTCACGTTTCCTGAGAAAAGTGGCACAACATTCGCAGTGAACATTTAATGTGTCTTTTTTAGAAATGATAAGAAAAGTGGACTCTTGTTTTTTATATTCTTTGAAAACCAATCCTGTATAACTGTTTATATATTCACACTTTGTCTTTCTCTTACTGTGGACAGGAGGAAAAAGATTTTGAAACAATGTCAGTGGTATCAAAGAGAGGGAAGGTCAATACAGGACTGTCTACAGTGAAAAACGTAATATATAAAAATAAAAATACAGCAGATTCTAGATTTTCATGGTTGGTTTTACATTGCACACAATTTCAGGAATCAGCTTTCTTGAAATCTTATCACATCAATATTTCTTGACCAGACTACAATCTTCTATATATAAACTTTAAAAGGTTTTTGTTTTTTGTTGTCGTGGTGTAGAGTATATGTAACGGAGATCACAAAACCAAACAAATTCTACAGAAAATGACTACAATCTCAACATTAAGCCAATTTTGATGAAACATTTTGGAGCAAAATACAGTAAAATTGTTTTTCTTTTAAACTGTTGCAAGATACATGTTTTTACAAACTCACCATGACAACGTTTCTTTGAAACTAATAGCTAATAGCTAAGAGCTAGTTTTCTATCTTTCATGGCAACATCACAGATATCCAGGTCTCAGTGTCATGCTGTGTCACTACTCAAGAAATATAAATTTTTTTCAAATAATCAATATTTTCTTTTATGTTTTTACCATTTGCAACAGGATTGGGGACGTTATTTGGCCCACAGGCCTTTTGTTTGACACCGCTGCTTTATATGTTTGCATGCACTCTCTGGTTGTGTGTCTTGCAGGTCGTAAACTGAGAACAACACCATGAGTGAGAGCACATGCAAACAGGAGCGTTCAACAGAAGAACGATACGAACAAGTCAAATAAAACACAAAATTGAAGTTAATTATATATGTTTATTAAAATAATGTATAAATGAAGTATACAAGGACACAGGAGGTGGAGGTCCTATAAAAGCAGCATAACAATGACACGGGATTATTGCTGTCGTCTTTAGAAGTCCGTTCAACCCAGACTGAAGGGTGATTTCCACACATGTCACGGACAGTAAAGCAGAATTGGGATTACCAAGACCACTGAGTCACCGACCTCGCAGGGTTCAGGTGCTGGTGACGGCCTGCGTGTTATTGTTTCCTTCGAGTGGGGAACAAAACGTAGTGGGATGTTGGAGCTGTAAACAGGAAGCTGGGTAAAGCACAGGCCCCAGTGCAGGAAGTGTATCTGTCAGACACAATTTATGATTTGAAATAGCTCACTTCTACTTATTGCTTCAAAAGAATCTGTTGGATGTGATTACTGTCAGTGTTCTCTGCACCGCACTTGTTCATATTGTCACATTTTAGTCCGTTTTGCTTCAAATGAAAATACATCAGACATACTCAAATGATCTTTGCTACAAACACAAAACACCAAGAATATGTTGTTTTTGTCTGTAATAAAAAATTTTCAGTGAAGCCATTATGTCCAATT
Organism: Parablennius parvicornis; assembly: GCA_900302745.1. Lineage (NCBI taxonomy): Eukaryota > Metazoa > Chordata > Actinopteri > Blenniiformes > Blenniidae > Parablennius > Parablennius parvicornis. The sequence goes on along the minus strand of OMNM01023544.1, from coordinate 17,605 downwards.
TGCTGCACATGTCTGAGTCACATACAGTAAATGACTTAAAGTAAATATCCAGTGACTACAGGCTTGAAGTTGCAGCAGTAGATTTGAGAAAATACAGAATAACCACTGAGTGAAACACTTTTTTTTTTTTTTAAATTAGTAATAGTTTTTTTTCTTATTATGTTTCAATTCAGTTTTGACTTAGTTATGATACGTTTGACCAAAAATTGTTTTGTGGAACACCACAATATTCAATATTTGTCTCTTTTTGGTACCCTTTATTTATAACATTGAGGCATTTTCTTTTCTCCTTTTTTTTCTTCCCATCACGACCAGACTTTCTCTCTTGTCCGTATCCTTTCGCCGTCGCAGCTCCCTCGTACATCTACCTCATGCATGTAGTGCAATGAAGCTCCATCTGTTATATATTATACATGCTGATGTTGCAATGGCAATTAACTTATGCACTCCTGCAGTGCAGGGCCACAAAACCCCCCCCCCATGAAAACTAAGATGGACTTGATTTATGTGATCATTTTCTAACATAAAAAACACTTGGATTGAATTCACACAAACCAAATATTGAAAAGTTATTAAATTGTTGTTTATTTTAACAACTACTCGGTCTATTGAAGTGGCGTGTCGTGTGAATCGATGTACCCATGAAAGCCCGAGGCAGCATTTGTGTGTATCTCCCGAAGACGAGCTGAAGCATTTAGTCTCCTTTTAGCTTCAGGGCAGAGTTTTAATGTGATTCTGCTTTTTGTCAAAGACATTTCTGTAAATCACATGTCTCTTTGAAGCAAGCGCACCATCTACATCATGCTCCGAGAAGGTTCGAGCTGACTCATTTTAAATAGATTTTGTGAGTTTGCACTGTGATTATTCGGGTACAGCTTGAGTTGCCTGTGTTTGATTTGGTCAATTTTTTTTGTTTATTGGATCCTGTTTGGGCTTTCTTGCCGGTTGGGGGGTCTTTGCTGTTTGGTTTACTCAGACATGTTTTCTCCTGGCCTATTTTACTTGTGATTAGTCAGAGCGTCACAGCCTCTAGAGTATGTCAAGTCTAGGTATGTGTGTGTATGTGTGATGTCGTACTTTTAGCTGTTTTCCTTTGCTGTGGCTTTTATGAGTTCCTTGTGTTTCCTTCACCCTGGTTGACTTGAGGTCTGTCGCCCTCCTCAGCTTGGATGTGTTGGGTTGACTCTGGAGCGCCTGGCTCGTTTCGCCTCGGCGAGTTTGGTGGTGTACATTCTTCAGAGCCTCATCTCTCTCTCTCTCTCTCTCTCTCTCTCTCTCTCTCTCTCTCTCTCTCTGTCTCTCTCTCTCTCTGTCTCTCTCTCTCTCTGTGTCTCTCGCTCTGTCTCTCTCTCTCTCTCTCTCTCTCTCTCTCTCTCTCTCTCTCTCTCTCTCTCTCTCTCTCTCTCTCTCTCTCTCTCTCTCTCTCTCTCTCTCTCTCTCTCTCTCTCTCTCTCTCTCTCTCTCTCTCTCTCTCTCTCTCTCTCTCTCTCTCTCTCTCTCTGTGTCTCTCTCTCTCTGTCTCTCTCTCTGCCTTTTTCTGTCGCCCTTGCTGTCACAAAGTTATCCC
>OMNM01023544.1:1735-16018 GCA_900302745.1 Parablennius parvicornis | reverse complement strand
AAGCCACATCCTTCTGAGGAGAGAGAAGACTTTAGCTGCACTCATCAAAGGGACATCACATGATAGGAAGCACTCTACATTTTAATGAGAAGACGTGAAGAAGAAAAAAAGATTCTTGAAAAAGAAAGAGGCGGGGTCACATGATGTAAGCCGCAGTGCAAGGAAACATGTCAAAGATCAAATTTTTTGGGGGGGGTAGAAAATGCAAATAAGAGCTGCCTTATAAACAGCTCAAACTCTGTTATCTTGCTGTGCTGCCACATTTTTCTCTCCACTGATAAGAAAAAGAGTACAACGTCGGAAGGTGACACTCATCTTTATATTCCTCCAAACACAGAGACACGCTCTCTAAAGATTATTGTGAAGTCATCTGACAACATCAGACTTTGAAGTCATTTCAAGATGAAAGGTAAATATACTTTATAGAACATTTTACCGATTTTAGCCGTCTTAAAGCACTTGACAGTCACATTCACTCATTCATTCAACCATAACAGCTGCATGCATGCGGCTCAAGCAACATATGGTTCAGCGTATTGCTCATTATGCTTTGAAATAGTGATATCAAACTGATTAGAAGACAGCCCGCTCTACCAAACACCTGACCTTTTATCCGACCCTGCCTGATCTGAATGAACGCAGAATTTGTTCTTGGTCTTACTCATTCTGTGCAACAGACATTTATCCCTGTTGTCAGCAGCCTACTCAGACAGTAGTTTCTACATCAACGATGCATCACTGTATTTTTGCAAATGTTATTTTCTGACAAGTTTCCTGATTTATTCATTTGCTGATACTTCAAATGCTGCACTTTCACTTTAGAATTGCTTGCAGATGCACTATTTTGAAGAAAAGGACATGATGGATTCTTCCATTAATTTGAAATCAGATTTTATATACTGGACAACTGGTTGATCAATTAAATCTGACTGGATGTTCGTTAACACAGCTATTTATGGAATGGAAACTAAAGACTCAAATGTTATTGTACTTCATTTATACTCAAAAAAAAGATGGAACTGAAAATAACAGTATTTCAAATGTTTCTCTTTTCTTATAATTTTGGAAATTAACCTCAACTTAAGATGAAAATTTTAGAAAACTTTTGCGTGAGCCCAAAAAATATATTAAAGGGGAAATTAACCTGCTGAACATCATTGAATTGCATCAAACTTGACAACAAAGATGGTGAATAGATATGCTATTCCTCTACAAATAAGGAAAAACAAACTTTTTGAATGTTTTCTTCATAAACGTAACGTAAAGATTCTGACTTAGACTAAACTAATTTTGAGTATCATATAAAAACGTGTCGATGATGTCCAAAGGTAAAGTTTTTTTTCAACTTTCCGCTTGCATGACTTTATTATCTCACAATACAAAGCAATAGTTAATAATTAACAAAGCGAAACACCTCAGTCCATCTAAAGTATCTAGATCTATTTTAACTTCTCAAATCTGTTAATATGTGTAGGTGTCATATAAGTGAAGTACAATAAGGTATTTGCTCTAAAGTGTAGAAACAGTGTAAATTAATAATATTTACTGCATTGCTTAAGTGAAAACCAATATCATCAATGTCAGAAAATATAAGTCCTCATTCAGACTTCTATGATCTACATGCAAAATAAAATCAAACGCATTTTGCATCTTAATCCAGTCTTCACCAAGTCTTTCTTTGTGTGTATGTGGTTGTCAACACTTGCAAACAGGTGTTTTCTTTGCAGTCTGCGTTCAGGCAGAGTCCTTAATCCCCACCGGAGCCACACAGTTCATGTGGGCTGCAGACGATACAGCTGGAGATACCATCTGATGTGACAGGATGACTGTCAAAAGCCGGACTGTAATACCCGAGGCACAAGGAAGTGTTTGCATCTGCAGGGAAGTTCGCTGTTGTGTTGAGCTGCATGTCAGGTTGTGCCGGAGCTTTTTTGTTTCGTTTTTGTGCTTGTTACATTGTGTTCCAGTCGTAATCTTGTTGTGCATACTGTAGGTTTGTTCTATTTGCATAAAGTGTCCTAAAAAAAAAAACCCTTCAAAAATATTGAAATAGAAACACGAGACTACAAAGATCAGAGGTTTCTCCCGTTGTGCACAAACAGTGTCTGCAGGAATCCCTACAAGCACACCTGAGATCTGCTTCACATCAAGTAGCGTTTCTGCTTATTAGAGTTAAAGCTGCAGCAACAGCCTGAAGAAAAAAAAGCAACTCGTGTTTGCAGAAGAAGAACCTCAAAACTGCTTATGTAAATATGACAAAGATATATGAGAAAATGCAATGAAATGCATGTGTGGAAATTAATTTACGTGTTAAGTTATTCAGTATGTAGAGTTTTCTCTACAGAAAATCCCTTTGTTTGATTTGCATCTTTTCACATCCTCAGAAAATACTAATTACTCACCGGAAAGCAACTTTCAGGCCACTAATATGTTTATTTCTCATTGTATGGACGTGATGTTTACATAAATATCTTGCAGAATGCAAATCATACAAGCACCAGTGTATATTGATATTTTACACATTACTGTATGCGAGAAGTATTGTTAAGTCTAAATAATGCCATTTTCGTTTGCTCCTGCGGTTAAAACTGATGTCATTAGTTGAATTGTTTTACTGTGTATTTATGTACCATTAAGTCTGCATTGGCTTAATTAACAATCATTCAGAGATGCAGGAAGTCACAAAGTACAAATACTCCACTATAAACATGGCCTATTTATTTAGAGTAGTTTGAACTTTACCACCCATATAATTCACTTCGTTTTTTTTTTTACATTAATAAACAGCTTTATTCGATGGGCATTATCATTTTCAGGGCCTCTTTGTGTAATCTTCCTCGAATAAAGACTTTATGGAGAATCTATTAATCTGAGCAGTAGAAAGCTCTCATTGAAATAAAGCAATGAATTCCTCACTTTTACCATGTAGTCCCTTACATGTGTACTGGAGTACTTCTTGGATTAGTATAAGTTACTTGATACAGCATCAACGTGAAAGTTACACACATCATGACTTGGACCTGCAGTGTTTGCTGATGACACTCGTGTACTTGCACGTGGAGTTCTACTGCCTATCAAGTAAATGATCTGAACGCTGTTTCCCAGCTGCCACGTGCAGCACTCAATAGAGGAAGAGAATAGACCAGAGGTCTCTGACTACAGCATCCTGAATGAGTCTCCTCTTGGCCCTGAATGGAGAAAACACACGACAGACTGAGCTGCTTCACTCACTGCGTGTGTGTGTGTGTGAGAGAGAGAGAGAGAGAGAGAGAGAGAGAGAGAGAGAGAGAGACGGAGTGAAACTCCAAGTGAAAGGTAGCAGTAAGGAAACTGTGTGCACACCTGGTTCCTGCCTTGCTTTACACAGTGGTAGTTTTGAGGAGACAGATGTTAGTGGCAATTGCATGACTGAAAAAAACCACAAAGTACAACCATATCTAAAAGTACTTCCCATGTTATCGTTGTGTTGCTCAGTGTCTGAGCTACTTCGACACACGATAATCAAAAAAGCTGCCATAGACTATCTGTGCTGATAATGAGTCACACGTGTGTGCAACTGACACAGCTAATGATACACAGTAACCAATTATAATAATGTCAACAAAAATAACTGAAAATGGATTAATGTTAAAAATAATAATACTTTTGATGCATTAACATTGTATGTTGTTTTAGATCTGAGCTATATATTACTAATAATGTAAACCGTTAACCAATTTAGGCTGCTTATGTCAGAGATTCCCAACATCACTGAAGCCCACCGGATTACCTTTAAAGCCCCATTCATAAAATGTGTCAAGTAAAAACACATAATTTTCACTTTGTGGTTTCAGAAAAGTTGTGCGTTTACACAACAAAGTTTTGAAAATGAGCAGCCTTTAGCTGAAAAGGACTACACAATCTCCTAGAACTGCTGGAGATTCTAGAAAATTTGTCAGCAGTCTGTAGTGGCAAGCTGCAACCAGAATGTCAGGCATGTGGCATGTGTCAGGCATGTGCTGTTGACTAAAGCTTCTCTAATAAAGTCCACATTTATGGCACGATTATCTGGATCACATGTGCGGAAGTGGTTCACGGTAACACACAGCCTTCACATATCTTTTGAGTATGAATTAGGCTTCAGACTCATCCTGTGACCTAAAGGGTTTCAACTGTCACTCCTGGACACCATGTTGGGAACCAGTGGATTATAAAAGCTTATCTGTGAACAATATTTTGGTTTATTTTAGCTTGATTACGAATTTGTAATGAAATTGGGAGTTCATTTAATGAAGAATGAGTTTGGTTTATTTAATGAGATAATTGAGAAAAAAAATTGTGATTTGGTGTAAAATTGAAAGCTTGATACATTAAATTGAATACAGCTGAATTGAATGCAATTGAATGCAGTGAATGCTGTGAATGAGACACTGTAGCAGGCCTGGACCACTCATCATGCTAATAGCATATGGCTAGATAATGGCCCTGCACGGATACACCAAGAAGGAACCTAGTAGAAACATGGTCTGTTCATCAAACATAGAAATTCTAACAGAAAGGAAGTGATTGTGTTGAGAAATGCATGTGCTATATCCGACCAGCTGTCCCGTGATTGCCTAAAGTCTCCTGCTCAGGGACTCATTCAGGTTCACAAATACCAAAAATAAAACCCCAAAGATTTTGAAGTTACCGGCTGCAGTGCACAGTGAAGATCATGAAACGAGCACTTTGTGTGATGTAAAACCTGCTTCAGGGTTTTCATTGTGCCGGCTGATACTCAGTCTTATGTGATGTAAGATCCCACATTACCAAACAAAGTTACAGCTGAATTACCACAAACGTGTTGGTACTGGAGTCTCTATTGCTGACGGATTACGTTGAATCAGTGCTGTCAACAGTTAAGCTCCACAATTGGTCAGATCAGCTTTAATGCTCTGCTTCTTCCTAGTTAAACAACTGAAAACAATAGCGAGGCCTTCATCCATAGCGACATGCATGTGAGCAGCGATTTGACCTCGTAAGTTATGAACTGAACCAGATTTTCATTGTTGATGACTGAACTTCACTAATATCTAAAGATCTGCTCTGTAGTCTGCAACTGATATACACAGTATACATTTTATTAACTGAATAAACAATGGCACAAAACAAACATGAGCTTCTGTTTGTATACAATCCTTTACCGGGTTTATACAGTTAATTCTTCTCAAATTCTTTATTTCAAACACTTGCTGAAAGATTAATTGACAAAACTCAGCAATAAATACTTACCACAGCATAGACAAATATTCTCATTATAAATAAATGTGGCATAATTTCAGTGGTATACGTCTGTAAACTATGTATTAATGTAAATCGAGGGTAGGTTCAATCAATCCACATTTTATATGCTTTGCACAACTTGAAATAAAATAAATCGAACAGTTCAATTGAGGACACTTATACATAGACTTGACCTTGGTAGATCACCTTTGCCTTAAATGTCACTTCTAATCTGGATTTTTCCAAGAGTATCTGTAGTTTGCATTTACCTAACTGAACAGATCAGTGGAATGTTAAAAAATGTTCAATTTGTGATGATCGGGTTCAGTTTACGTTGGAGCTGCCACGTAAAAGTGAAGTTTTGGCTCAGAGCAGAGCAAAGATCTTAAACAAATGTCTTCTATTGACTAAAAGAACGAGTGCTCACAATGGAAACTCTACATGCCAAGTTAAAGAGAGATGAAATCTACTCTCTGGACGTATGGCAGCCTTTGATTGACCACTTGACCAGACATCTGACCGATGTTATCGAGCAAGGAAAAGGTAGATTGGATTAAGTTCTGGACGGACGGGAACGTTTACTGGTGGAGTGAAAGTGGACATTTCATCAGGTGCACCTGTTTGGTCTATCCGACCTTATGGTGCCGAAGGAGATTTGCAAATTAAGGAGCAGACAAACTCTTCCTGTCGCCAACTATATAGCTTTTTCTTGACGTGGTGGTGAAACCACTCGACTTGCCGTCGCAAGAGGATTTGTCGAGGTTCAGTCTCAGAAGACGGTTCAGTTCTCGCACAAAGAGCACGATGACCCCAGAAAGCAGAAATCCATCTCGACAAGCGGCAGCAGACCACAAAGGAAGCAGAGTTAACAGAAAAACAGACACACACTCACACAGAAAGTCAACACTGACACACACAGCTCACACCCACTTTCTGGCTTTGAGGCGAGAGCACTGATTACAATGCCTCCCCAGCGCCTGCACTTTCCAATCAAATTAAAAATTCTTATCTGTTTCTCTGGTCCTTGTTTCTCTGGAGTGTTTTTTTTTTTTTTTTTTGTCTTTTTAAATAAAACTGATAAAAGCAACAGTAGGCCTCAATGCCTTTTTAGTCATTGTTTGTTTATGTGCTATTTGCTTTTTATTTTCACTGGGAAATGATTGTTTGAGATAAAAGTCCAGAGTATATAAGTTAATCTTCTTTCTGTTTAATCTGTAAAGTTTTGTACTGTCGTGTATAGGTTTTTTTTTTTTTTTTTTGTTTTTTGTTTTTTGTTTTTTTACAAAACTAAACTAATCTAAACTAAACTAAACTCTGAACATAAAAACACATAAACTTCAGTTAATCGATGTGCTGCTACTGAGGATATTTTTCCTAACTTTAGTTTAACCTCAAAAAAAGTAAACCTGCTGCGTGGAAGTGAATTTAAAGATCTGTTGTTTTGACCACAAAGAGTTAAAATAGTTACTTTTCTGTTTCTGTGCATATGGAGGAATCCACCCTCCTGAACTGCTGCTCTGAATCACGTGTGTGTGTTTGTGTGTGTGTGTGTGTGTGCAAGCAGACTTGAGAGTATTTGTTAATGAGTTGTGCGTATGTGTGTCCCTGTGTAAAAGACGTATAATTATCCAAGCATGTGTTTGTGCCAAGTTGTGGAAGGCACCGTACTTTCCGTGTCCTGCAGATGAGCTCTGACACAATAGAAAACAAGAGAAGTGATGTAACCGCCTTTCATACCCACGTTTGAACGCCTCAACTGAACCAAATCAAAATAATCAAAACACCTTTATCATATTTTATTTGATGTAATATGAAGATTAAAACAGTTTGCCATGACAATCAATAAGATAATTGATAAAGAACTGACTCTTTAAGCAGAATAAAAAAAAAAAGAATCGTAAAAATCTTCAATAATCAATAATTGCATCAGCCTGTGTAAATCCTGCAAATCTATCCTTATATTTCTTGTGTGATTTCAGGGCTTAATGAAACTGCTACACTTTGCTTACAGGCTTTTTTGCTGGATTAATGACCTCACTTGTTTAATGCGTTCGAGTTTCTCCGAGGATAAACAGAAATTACTTAACAGTTGTGATTGACAGCCCTGCACTGCATTATCGTGCAGCTACTGGAAAACATTAGTCCTTCCTAATGTGCATCCTAATAGAATTAGTTCGGTTTGAGTGGGAGAAAAAAAAAAATGTCTGCATCAAAATAAATTAAAAAGCGTGGTAGGAGGCAAGCCAAGTACTTTGTTTCATTCATTTTCACTATGGAAAAAAATGTCATTAAGCTTCTGCATCATGTCAAAGCAAACAGTTTCTGTATAAAAGGAGTGAGCTTTGAAGTGAAATGAAATGTGCATACCGGCAGCGGAAATATCGCAGAAATGCAACTTACTGTGAGAAATGAGACACTAAATCAGAATAGAAAAATTCAATGTTTCTGTGAAAAAAAACACATGAAACACTCAGTCAATATTCACTTTAATGTAAAAATTGTAAATGGCTTATTTACAGCAATACAAATCATCGAGCTGTATAATTACAATATTTTCAGTGTAAAAAAAAAAGAAAAAAAAAAGACAATTTAAACAAACAGAAGACATGTTGCTACAGTTATACTGGGTCCCTTCGGAGTCTTTCCGGCAAGTTGGTTTTGATTTATGCACAAATAACCTTCAATAGATGCATTTTTTTATTTTTATTTTACAGCATTTAGAGCGAAAGCGAATCACACCAGCGCGTCTTTGGGTCCTGTGTACTTCATGTGGTTGATTCTGTTTACCACAATTCCAATAAATGTTTTTCTATTCCTGCTAAGAGCAATCATGTGGAAAAGTATAATATCGTTGGCTTTTTTTTTTTTTTTGTTTGTTTTTTTTTTTAGTGTGATAACATAACAGTGTTTCAGGATGAAACTTTTCATCAGGTAATTCTTGTGAATCAAAGTGCAACGTGACTACAATCAGGAAGAGATTGCACAAAATTTGAACGCCATGCAAGGCGTGCCAGGGAAAGCCCATTCACCTCCAAAAAAACCCATTAGAGTCAGGCCATTGTGGAACGATGTGTTCTGGTTAGATGAATTGAAGATACAAGTCGTTTGGATACGGTAGCAGTAGGTACGCTCGGTGCAGATCAAAGACGGAGAAAAAAAAAAAAAATATCACACAAGCTGAAGGAAATGTTATGGAGTGGTGTTGCTTCACAGCCTCAGGGAGTCGGCGGACTGCAGTCATTGATTCGCCGTCCAATTCTGAATCACATCAAACGGAGCTCGAATCACATAGTATATGAAGTGCACCTTTAAATAGGATAATATCGTTCTGTGTGTGAGAGAAATGCTGCAAAAAAGAAGAGATTGTAGGGGTTGAAATGATTTTTGATTTAAGTCCTTGTGAAATGTGGTGTAACAACCGTGAATATTGTGCACCTGAAGGAATTTTTGCGGTTACATCATCCAATATAGAAAAACATCTACTATTTCTACTAATTTTATTTTGGAGGGTACATTTTTTTATTTTTGCTTATGTTGCTCAAATAAACCGAATCTAAAAATTTTTTTTTTAAAAAAAGCCAACAATTTTCATCACTTTTCCACATAGCTGTGCAAAAAAAAAAACACAAAATGGGTAAATTTCACGTACTGACCACAAAAACTAAAATATAAATAGAAAGCGCAATGTGACAAAGCAGCTTTAGCAGTGTTGAGTCTTTAAAAACCCCTGAAAGTCACACCAACTTTTACTGTGCTCACAAACCTCCCAACAACAGGCAGAGAATAATGTTTCCGCGCCGCTTTTCATGCGGCGGCAATTCATCTCTCGTTTTTCTCCTCTCGCACATCCGGCTGTAATACAGTACTTCATGATGAGGTCGTGTGTTTCACATGGCAGAATATGAGGAATCGACGTGCAGTCACGGCGCTGTCAGTGTCACGGCGGCGGGAAAGCAAAGCGGCGAGGAAGACGCTGAAGTTTCACTGAGACGTGTCTATGGCAGGTCAGGACGAGGATAACGACGTTTGAGTTGCCTCAGAAATCAGAAAAAGTCCTTCCTCACTTTGGACTGGATTCCTGGAATAACTGGCAGCAGCTTGGAAGACCTCCAACAACGTATTCTTGTTTTATTGCATAACTTTTTGGGCCTTCTGGGGCTCCGCTCTTCTTGTGGATGAAACACATTGTCAATTGTTTATATACCCATACATACATAGTGCAAAAACAACTTTACTGGCTGTGTCTATGATCAACGGGAAAGCTACAACCAGTTATTTCCAAGGAAAACTGCCCTATAATGAATTGGGAATTCTGAGCAATCTGCAGGCAACTGGAAGGAAGTGTAAGCCAGCGTGATTAGAAACTGAAAGTAGTGTGATGCAGTTTGGTTAAAAACTCAAATTTACAATAACCGTGTGTTTGAGCATCATCTTTACAAAAGCAGGACACACGTTTCATGGAATTAAACAAATGCATTAGATACAGAAACGGACAGTGGTGGGTTAACGAGGGCGAGTTTTGTCCTTTTGGTTGCTTCCTGATTTCCATCCTTGCACGACCTACAATGACACTGTTTTTATAAAAGTGGGTCTTTGTTTACGGCAAGGTTTCTGTGGCATGTTTACATCACCTGCAATAACTAACGTCATCACAGGCTTCGGTTGGCTGAAAAGACAGTCTGACACTAAAGCATCGCATCATGAAAAGGAAACTTTGCGGCTCAATTCGACACGATTAAAACACGAAATCACACAGACGACAGAGTGGATAAACGCTTATCTGAGGGTGATGAATGCCACGGAGCCATGTATGTTGACTCAACTGTGCAAACATCCACGCAAACCAACACAAACACACACACATGGTCATTGATTGTGTTACCACAAACTTGTGTTTGTTGTTCTTGTCTGGTTAACTTCACGTGGAGCATGCAACGGTGATGAAACTACTTTGTTTGGGGGGGGGGGGATTGAACTGAAGTTATGTAATAATAAGAAAAAACGTGCTTTGATTGCAGACAAAATGGCTGCAAAGTTAAAAAAAAAAAAAAAAAAAGAAACCTGATCATTTCTGTCCATCACAGCTGATTTAAACAAACACTGCTCAAAAGGAACACAATTAACTTTCTAGAATTCCAAATATTTGTACATAAAAACACGTAATATGTACATTAAACACTTTGTTGAAGACAATTGTTGACACTAATTGATCCAGTTTGTATTGGTAGGAAGTAGTAATGTGTTTTGAGAATGGTAAAACCAAAAGGTTAAAGCTTACTGTGATGAAACGTGAACTAATGTTTATCAGATAAGAGCAGTCTAATGATAAAAACAAAAGTACCTAATCTGAAGTCCGTAATCCCCACCAATAGCTTTGTATTAACAAACCATCCGGTAACAAAACCCCCTTTGTCTCTGCGTTATTCTGACTTTGGTCACAGTCCAGGAATCTCTCTCGTGGTGTCTGATGACTTGGCAGACCGAGACGAGTCTTGGCTGCGTCTGAATCGCTGGTTTAATAAACAGATTACATGACCTTGTCAACAAACCCATACTTGAGCTCGACATTGACTCCCGACTGCTGACGGTAAAACCAGAAGGCGGCACAACGAACGGCGGAAGTAATGTTTTGTCAGACAACTGCTTTGAACTTCACCGTCAAACCAACAGTTGAAGTCACAAGACAATAAAGAAATGACACGATTGCAGAGTTCGACATGATTCTGGATTTTGTTCGTGAGGTGGATTTTGATAACTGGGCGTCGAAGTAACAACTACTCAAGTTTTATCCTTATTCAGGAGTAGTGGCGTAATCAGCTCCAGCTTTTATGTGCAAAATTATTGTTTTAATGCTGAACACGGACAAACCCTGTTAATGCTTTTTATCTCAATCAAAACATGTAAATCCATGTTTAAATAGATTATTAACTAATTCATCACAAAACCCACAGGAAGGTTTATGTTAATACAGCAGGTTGGATTTGCTCGATGTTTTGGGAACATTTTGCTTCTCATTCTAAAGATTTCAAGAGTTTGGATAAAAGACAGTTTGGTCGCCTTCATGGAAAGACGTAGAAATATCCTAAACCGAATGACTCCACAAACACACCAATAAGCCCTTTACAAGAGACTTTCCTCTCGATTCAAGTTCAGGTGAGATATTTCTGGTCGACTGTGTTGAATTTGATCAATAATTAGTCATAAAATATTAGGCTGAATATTTATCTGCCAAAACAAAACAAAAAAAAACCCTGCAGTCTCAGTGCATCTATTTTGGAAGTACCTACAAAGGGATAAAAAAAAAAAAATTCAGAATAATGTCATGGATGAGATTTAGCACATTTGCTTGTACTATTATTCCAGAACTTAGCTGACTAAAATCCAAACCTTCAGCACATGATTCGCTCCTGTTGTCGAGTTGGAAGTTATTTCCAAGGCAAAACTAAGCATCGAATGGTACAGTAGTAGAGCAATTCATCATAACCCTTCCACACGGGTCTTGAGTCTGTTGCATGTTGGATTTCCTCACGTGAGACGAGTGATATTGCAAAGTGAAGTATCCTACAGGCTGGACCCGCGTACTTTAACAACCCCGGGTCTCTGGAGTTCCTCACCTGGACGATTCATAATCTCTGTACAGTCAAAACCCAAAAGAAGCTTTAGAAAAAAAAAAATTGAAATAAACGAACAACTGTACAAGGCACATTTGATTTTCCACAGGCGTCATTTTGCAGAGGCGTGCTCAGGTGATACAGCAGCAGCCCCTGCACTAGAAAAAAGGAGTGCAAAACTTCGCCTCTTTGGTCGTATCACAAAGGCTCAGGAGCCGTAAATAGGAAAAAAAAAAACAGCGGTGCAAAGACACACACACAAAAAAAAAAAAAAAAAAAAAAAATCCAAGAAAGTTAGAGGTCCTTCCTAAGAGGAAACTCGGTCTCTTTCATCGAATTAAAAAGCAGGAGGAAGCAGGATAAAATAAAAAATTAGGTTCCCATAGAAACAAAACAAAAAAAAGACATTTTTCTCCAACACATCCGATGGCACGCGTCGAAGAGAAATGCTGCTACATTTGCTGGGTTTTTGTTTGTTTTTTTCTCCCCCCCCCCAAAGTCTAAACCTGAGAGTGGTCCGGGCCGTTGCCGCTGCCCTGCAAGTACACTATCCGTCCAATGACGAGGAGCAGGACGCTGACGCAGAGCATGGCCACCGGCTCCTGGTGGATGTATGGCATCAGGTTCAGAAGGAGCCGAGCCGGTCTGTGTCCGCCAGCCGCTCTCTGGAAAACACACAGCACAAACACACACACATGGGAAGATCAGATGTTGCACTCCAAAGAACAAAGGCTGCAAAAAAAAAAAAAAAAAAAAGTCGGAGACGTCCTCATATTGGCCCGTTTGATTAGTTTTTCACGGCAAAAATGGTTCTGAACGTGTGATATACATCAAGTGTTCATGTAAACACCCCAGAAACGCTTGATGTCCTCAAATCAAAGGGAGGAACGCATACTGTAGGTTTACATCCACAGGAAGCTCTTAAGTATAGTTCTCAGCATCCTGCCAGCTTTTTACTCTCCCCGCCTCCAGGTGAGACGGAGACGTTTGAATGCATGTTTCTACATATGTGTTCTTATACTTTCGGTTAGTCTTCTGAAGTTTTACAGCTACCCTTTACCTTTAATTTCATTTAATGTATTCTTAATATACATGTAGATGCTGTATAATTAACACCAGTGAGTTATTTTGACCTTCGTCACTCAGGACAACATCATATCACATAATAGACCACAAGAAATGTTGGTGAAACACATGAGTGAGTTGTATTTTAATAAACCAAAGAAAGAAGGGAAACTGTTTTCATCCTGTACATAAGGAGAGCATAGAGTGAAGATGTGCAAGAAGCTCAACATGACATACTAATGCTGTGCATTTCTACACTAATAGTCGATCCTATGTGAACGTGCACAGTGAACAAATGTAGTAAAGCACTCCGGTAATGGATAGAATTAATTCTGCATAAAGTGAAAAATTCAACTCGGAAATGCTGACATCACAGTTCTTAAGTAAATTTCAAGGGTGTCTCTGTTTGTTTACGTAATCTATCATGACATCACCATGCATGGAGCTCGGATACCATTAAGTTCAGTCTCAGCACGGCGAGATGGGAACTGATGGTGAGACGAACCACAACTCAGTCACAGACGCCCCAAAGTAAGGATTTATACAAATATACATTTCTTTCAGTGCAAGTCAGTCGAATATTTCATTCCACAAATTGGAGCCTTGGTTAACTATCTTGGCCCTGAGAAAGAAGATCCAGAAATATAGGCCTGCTGTTATCAATTTCTACCTTTGTGGACTTTATTTTCCTGGGATGCAAGCCAAGTTCCTGTATTAATTTAAAGATATGATTTTAAGGTAATTGGACTTCATCTATGGGTTATGTGACAGCCTTTCCAGATGTAACCTGTCAATTTCCTACAATCAGTCAGGATGAGCTCCACTGATTCCAGTAGATGATTCAAGGAAACAGGAAATACTAAATGTAAGTACACAGCACTGATTTTCTGATTGAGTTTCTGAAATCTCAAGCTGAATTGAACATAATTCTGATTATAAAATCAAAAGGAAGGAAAACATTCAAAAGCAAAAGTAAAAATAAAAAGAGTGATTCGTTTTGTGATTGAGTTATTAAGCTCATCTCCACAGTTTTTCACTCTGCAGCCGTTTGTTTGGTCGCCTGCAAACTAAAACAGGTGTTTTCGTTTCTTCAGTCGACAGTTCCGTGCTGGCCTCAGTCCATCACTCCAGCAGCAGTTTTCCCCCAAACAGAAACCCAGTTGGTCAACACAGATGAGTTTGCAAGCACAAGAGAAAGACTGACCACAAAGAAAACACAACCCAGAAACGACAGGCTTCATATTTCAGGCAAAAGCTTCTCTAATGAGGCTTTTGCATGATTTGTACATAAACATGTGTTTAAAATCACCAACTTGACCCTGGTGAGAAACATTAAAGGTCACGGCTGCTCGGCAGGTGAAACAAA
>OMNM01023533.1:1516-11603 GCA_900302745.1 Parablennius parvicornis | reverse complement strand
AAAGGACAACCGGCGGAAAGGTGCATGGCCGTCTACAAATACCAGCTTCTATCCTCTTCATTCGAGTTGTTGTGTCACATGGCTGCAGGAAACCTTGACTTTATATGTGTGATTAAATAGGAATATGTATGTTTGTATGTACGTATGTATTTATGTATGTTTTTTCCTTAAAACCTGAAGTAATTATTATTATTATTATTATTATTATTATTATTATTATTATTATTATTATTAGCCTGAAACTCTTTAGCATGTAGCATGTTATTCTCAATAACTATTATGTGACCTCCAGCATCAAATCTGCTTGACCACCATGTCTCTGGTCTGATGTTCTTCAGGTGATCTGGCTTCAGTTAAAACCGACTCTTTAACAGACTCTAAACCTTCAGATTAATCCATTTATAAAAGTTTAAACTAGGGATGCACCAATACCGATACTGGTGTAGGGTATCGCTTGATACCAGGCATTAGCACTCATGCTCATACTCATGATTACCACCGATAATACGACACCAATACCAGTTTAAGACAGCATACGGTTTGTGGCACTTCACTGCAACGTGCCCGCAGGCAGCGAGGAGCCAGGTCAGCAGTGTGGAACTGCTTTCAGGTGAACCAGTACCACAAAAACAAAGAGGAATGCAGATTATGTCCAGAAAAACTCTTGAGAGGGGAAAAAAAAATCTACCACTTACAATGCAAACAACTTTATTATACATTTGAACTTCCAGCACAACGCAGAATATAAGGAATCCGTCACCGACACCGACGTGATTATGAGACTTCAGACCAAGGAAACGGACGAGAACCACACGAGTGTGTGTGTGTGTGTGTGTGTGTTTCTCCCTGTGTCTTTGCGGGTCTCTTTTTAAACAGTTATTATTACAGCTTTTGTAGGTACAAAGTTCACTCCTTCTCAAACGCTCACACTGCTACAGAGGCCAAGGAGAAGCTGCAGTTGGAGCTGTGGAGGACGTCCACAGCAGAGGCAGTCAAGCGGGAGAATCTTGGGGAGCCACTGGTCAGAAAGCTTTGTGAGGTGCAAGCCAGCAGCAGTCTGGAGGGTGAACCATTGTTTAGCTTGGTGTCACACATTGTTGATTAAAATCATGTTTATAAAAGCACTGATGTTGAATTTCAGTACACGACAGTTGTATTTTATCTGTGTTTGTACTGGAGTGAAACTTGTGACAGTCACCAATGTACAAGAAAAACATACTGAAATATAACGGATATCTGTGGAAAAATAAAACAAAATCTTTTTGTTTTGAAAGCTTTATTTAGAATTTTTCAGTTTAATATTCGTAAATATCATGCCAGCCAGTGGCACACACACGGATCCAGTTATGCATGTAAACACATACAGTAACGCATACAACGCGCCCTCCACCCCCATAAAGAAGAGGGGGAAAAATGAAAGAAAAAGAAAATGAAAATGAAAATGAAAATGACAATAAATAAACAAATAAAATAAACAAAAAAGCTGCAGTGTACTTAGCTTGTGGGCACCAACAAGTTTTATTGCTATAAAAGGAGCCATATAAAGCCAGACATCATCAAATGACAACTTCTCCACAGATTCAATAAAAGATAACCATGTTTTATGATTTACTTTGAGACCCCCGTAAACTGTATCATAGACAAAATATCAACAAAATGTATTTTTATTGGTGTAAGCACTCAGTATCTGTGAGTACTCAAATGCAAGAGCCACTCACCACCCTTCTCATGGACTGTTTTCCCTGCTAAGACCTACAAATCACGTGCTGATACCCCTGACTTAAATCCAACAGGAAGTCTGCGTATGACCTTTCGAAATAAGATTTTCACCCAAAAAGGCCTTCAAACAAACGCTATCTCCTCTGAGGAGGAATATCGCACCAGCTTCAAAACACAAGGAAATGACAGAGGAGGCCCGTCTGCTCACACTAGTGCTGCAGATTTTTGATTACTATCACGGTTTTCATGGTTTAATTACACAACAAAGTTAGGAAATCAGGACGGGTAAAATTAACAAATTACTTTTTCGTTGATCTCCCTGCGACATTCCTACGGGGCGTGGTGGCCATTATAATGTTTCTAGGTGGCGCTACAGAGCACATTTGGCACTGTGGGGGTTAATTTTTACATTTTCTGAAATAATTCACCCGTCCTGATGTGCGTGGCAAATTTGGTGATTTCTGGAGTGTGTTTAGGGGCTGAATGTGGGTTTTTAATGAGAGGAGGCACACGGGGGACTTCAGCTTTTCCAACTTTGTTGTGTAAATAAACGGAAACCGCGATAGTACTCTTGAGGAATAGAATGTGTTGTTTGGAATATTTGATGTCTATATTCTAAACCACAACAACAACAACCATCTTACAATCATGTGATTGAGATGTGTCCTTTTCTTTCTTTCTTATTTTTCTCTTTATACTATTGGATTGTTCATGCACAACTATATTGCTACTGTTGTCCTCTTGACAATGTGTTATTATGAATAAAGTTTTGTTGTTTGTTTGTTTATTTCTTTTAAGTGGAGGATTAAGGAGAAAATATGTGATTACATCAAAAATTACTTTTAGCATTACTGGATATGATAAAATATAAAATATATATATAAAAAAAGGTTAAATGTTTATATAAAATATATTGATTATCACAAGATTGCATCAAATTTTAATAGAATGTCAAAGTGAACCTTTTCCCTCAACCCTCACAATAATTCAACACTTCCAAAGTGATGACTTTGATTTATGCTAAAATTTAGCAAATAGGAAAAAATACTGTCTGGATAGAAGTTGGTTATTCATTCAGAAGTTACTTTGACATAAATCTAAGCACACACATGCCAGATGTTAAGCCAAAAGGTTTATTACACATATAAATCAAACATCTCATAATTTGTTTTTTCACACTTCAGCGCACACACACAGCCCTGTTATGATCGCTGCTGAGTGAAAACGTGAATTCAATCATAAACGTACTAATGGTGATGTCTTCTTCTTCTTTTGGGTTCACCGACAGTTTGCATCTATAACGTTGCATTACAGCAATCTGCTGGTTCTATCTAATGACACTGTTCCCTTCTCTCTCTTATCAGCAGCTTTTTTTTTTTTTAATCCCTGATGACTGTTTCCCTTCTTCTTCTTCACTTGGCATCTGTGAAGTCGCACTACCGCCACCTGCTGGTTCCAGCAAGTCCATATCATTCTCACTGCTCGAAAAAAAGAAAAAAATTAAATAAAAATAAAAGTGTAAATATTGATGTATTTAGGCCCCAACCCTAAACCTGCTGCTGCCTAACAACGGTTGCTATGGACAAAGAAAAGTTAGTGGCATCAAAGGCTGCTATGATGTCATAAACCACCTTTCATTTCCATAGCAGTGGTTGGTGTTAGTGTTCAGGTCAGCTGATAGTTCACATCTCCAGATCGATCCAGTACCTCCGTTCCGAATGTCTGTCGAGAAACTCAGTTCCAGTTCCAGTGATTTGTGTTTTCAAAGCAGAATTAGGAGATTTAGCGACGTGGAAGGTACGTCTTCTATTTGTTTTCAGAAAAAGTTTCTTTAATCTCTTGTTTATATTTTTGGGGTTGTTCTTTTTTGTTTTGATTTGGTTGTGATGTGTAGTTCCTTCCTTAGTTTATTTGTTTATTTTTCAGAGACCATTTACAGATTACGTTAATCTCAAAGAAAATATACTTTGTGATAGATTCATACAGAATACTAAAAAATGCACACTATCCAGTTCTGTATATTTGGCTTTTCAGAGCAGAAGTCAGATTTTCAGCAACATGGAGGGCAGTAAATCTCTTTGATTTTAGGAAGATGTTCTGAATTTATTAATATAACCTCCGAAAAAAAAACTCCTGTCAAAATTATACAAAACAAGAGCAATCAGAGATTTCTGACCTCCACCAACGTTGACGGGGACACAGAAGGAAAGTCATATTATCCACATTGTAATTCTACATTTCTTCTGGATTCGGTTTCCATGAAACGATCTGAAGGTCGTATCTTGCCAACACATGTTTGAACGAGAAAAGCACTCAGAGAGCGCAGACCTCCGCCAAATGGCGTTTTCAATGTTAAGATTTCCCAGCTTCAAAGTGCCGCCATATCTTTAATCTGGATCAGATCCAGACGAAATTTGACACAATTCAGGACAATGATCCTCCAAATATACATGTCAATTTTTTTGAGAATCAAAACAATGTTCTATGAGTTATGACTTTTTGAAAATGGCTCAATGATAAGTAAAGGGTAAAAACAGGATCTTTGATATTTTCTACATTCATGCTTTCTGGCACTGCGCGACAGTTCAACAGTGGTGGAATGAGGTCACCGAATCACTCTCTGAGAACCTGAGAACTAATTAAGAGTAACTAGTCCCGTACTATTGGGATGTGTGAGCACAAAAAAACGTGTGAAACGTTCGTGACAAAGGTTTCTATGACTTTTGTCAAGGATTCCTCCAATGAAAAAGAATAAAAATTGCAGAAAACAAAATTCCCATACAAAGTGACTGCGAGAGGCATTAAAGAGATGAAGGAGTTCAAAGGTCATAACATGACTTTGATGTGAAAAGAGCGGCAGGCACACACTGTAATGTTTTATGTCCATTGTGGTCATTTTATATGACTTTGGGGTCATTTTGTCTTATTTTTTTGTAGTTGTTTGTCTATTCCATGTCTGTAAACATGCTGTGCTCGTTCACAGATTGCATTTTACCTGTGAGACATTGCGAGACATCTTCTCCGAAAAGAATGTCTTCCAAAAGAAAGCTCTCTCATGAGGAGATGCCTCCAACAAAAAGGAGGCAAGTTGGAGAGTCGGCCAGATGGCGTGATCTCTCTGGGACTATAGAAGTGCTGCCAGGGCTGGAGCCATGCTTGGAAGAAGGTGCTGAAGGTTCTTCAGTGATCGAGAGGAGTCCTAACGGCAGCAGCACCAGAAGCTGCAGCAGCCTCTCCGATTCCAGCAGTCAAGAATCACTTACTGCTGAGAGAAATGAAGGACTGACCAAGGACACGCTGGCCCAGCTGACCAGCGATGAAAACATCCGGGCTTTCTTCAATGCCAAATACATGCAGCAGAACCCTCTTCAAGAAGGAGGCTTTGGGCAGGTGTTCGCTGGCCTGCGAAGAGCAGATGATCTTCCGGTTAAGTATCAAAAGTTATTTGTTCATCCAGTTCTTACTTGTGGTAATTTGAAAATGTGCACACGTGCCCATTCATGTATTAGTTTTCGGTGATGTCTGTCGCCTGTTCTTGGAAGCGGTGGAGTCCTGCTCTCTGAAACATCAAAAGTGTCATTTTTCATTTTCAGTCGAGAAAAAAAAATCTGAAAACTGAAAAACAAAACAAAAAAAAAAACGACAACTGAAGTTTCGTTTGTGTGCTGCAGGTCGCTATCAAGCACATCCCGACCGACAACGTCAAGTATGAACAGATTGTAAGTATTGCATCATCCGTACATCTGCGCTGCCCTGCAGCCTCTGTGGGTATCTCACGCTTCTCTTGATGTTCTCTGGACCAGAGCGGGAAAGAGGTGCCTACTGAAGTGATGATCATGCTCTGGCTCTCAAAGCAACGAGATGGGTCGGAGGCCGCGTCAGCACCCGTGGCCATACTGGACTACTACGACCTGGAGGATGAACTGATAGTGGTGATGGAGAGGCCGGTCCCCTGCATGGACCTGGTGGACTACGTTGATGAACACACAGGCTCCCTGACGGAGGATGAGGCTCAGGTAGACGTCCAGAGAGGAGCTTCTTGGAGCCCTCAACATGCAGCTCAAACATTAGCGACACGTAGAGTTTCGTCACAACTTGAGGAATTTGCATGTGTGAATCAACGTCAGTCAAACTGTATTTTCAAAGCACCTCACAACTCCCAGTTCCCTTCGCCAAAGAAAGTTGGTTCTGTTCTAGTTACCAGCAGTGTCTCGGATCTGGATGGTCCAGAACATTCTCCTAATTAAAAAAAAACAAAAAAAAACAAAACCTTCTCTTCTCCCAGGTCATCGTCAAAGAGGCTCTAGCTGCCTTTGTAGAACTGGAGCGCCGGTGCATCTTCCACGGAGACATTAAAATGGAGAACATGCTCATCCAGACCGGAGGAGAACGCCCCCGTGTCCGGGTCATAGACTTCGGCCTGAGCACCGTCGCACAGCCAGACACACATTTTGACTTCTTCAATGGTGAGTTTATTTTTACATGGTCGCCCATCAGGAGAGCAGAAGTAACCCAGTGTGAAGGAGCATCCAGCAGTTCTTCATCTCCGTCCTGTGCTCTCTTCAGGAACACCCTGCCACATGCCTCCCGAGTATGGGATTTGGGGCACCCACGTCGCGGGGTCCACCACGGTGTGGCAGCTGGGGGCTCTAGCGTACGAGGTCCTCCACAGCGACACTCGCTTCGAGACCCAGCAGTTCCTGGAGGAGACACAGAGAATCAGCGGGACGCTGTCTGAAGGTAGGAGAGCCGCCGCCGGTCACAGTGGACGCTTCATCTCGCTTTAGTTTAGTTTTTTAAAAGTCTCACCACCAAAGTCTTTACCTTCATGACTTTATGTGGCTGCATTCGTGCATTCGTCCAAAAGCTTTCATTTCACGATGCTCCACTCTTTTCTTTTTGTTTTTGTCCTCCAGACTGTCGGGACTTCTTGGACAAATGTTTGGAAGTAAGCCAGGAGCAGAGGGCCACGCTGGAGGAGCTCCTGGAACACCCCTGGATGAAATAGCGTCCAATCACCTCCTCTTACAACTTTCCAACCGAGGACTCCTCCAATTTCAACTCCCGCAGTTTGGAAGTTCGTCCTTTCCTTCGACATTTCTGGGAAACGTCAGACATTTATTTCAAAAGGCAGCATTAAAAAAAAAAAAAAAAAAGCTGTCGAGACTACACAAGGTTCAGACATTCCACCATCACGATGGGCCAGTCCCAACGTGGTCGTGACTGGTCTGGTACATTTGCACTTCTGCTGCCATTTTCCCGGGTTATTTCATGTGACCTGATGGAAGCGGCATGTGAAGAAGAGACGTCCCAAAGAAGGAATTAAAAGACAGCATGAGAAACGGCCGCAGGAATCCTTCTTTCCTTTTTGCTTGATCCTTGTTTTTATGTCACGAGTTATGGGTTATCATTCCTCTACTTGTGTTGTATCTTGACTTGTACATATTGAGAATTCATATTTTGCACTGTTAATGTAAACTGGAGTGTCTCTTAATATAATGAGTACTAGGGATGTGTGACATCACGGATTCTATCTCACTTCTGCACTTTTAAAAGCAAAATCAATTCCTTGTGCAAAATTTTGCAATGTTAATAGAATTCAGATGAAACCGAGGTTATTTGGAATTATATGCAAAAATTGATGCTAAAACAAACATTTTGGGGGGAAATTGTTCAAATCAAAATATATCTTAACATCCCGATGCTACGCTGCAGATTAAAAAACAAACCAAAAAAAAAACTGCTTTGTAATTGCATTGATTTCAACAAAACCTGCCCACTATAGTCACAACACATAAGACATAAAGGTGACGGTTATTGAATTCAGTTTGCATTCTGAAATTAAAACTTTCAACTCACAATAAGCAAAAATGTTGAAAAATGTACAAATGTACAAGAGTACAAATATTCACCAATTAAAAAATACAGGAAATTTGTCAGTAATTCTTGGTGCTTGCGAGTTATGAGTGACGGGTTTTCTCAATAAAAGACTTTTGCAGTTTACAATTCTGTGATGACTGGACATAATCCTCACACTACAAATTAACCAAACCTTTACTCGTTTGTCATTTTGTGAGGAAAATAAGCAGACGGCATAAAGAACACACACGGACCTTCAGCTTTTCCAATTTTGTTGTGTAATTAAACGGAAACCGCGATAGTAATCAAAAATCTGAAGAATCCTTCGAATCCTTCGACGTCGGCTCTTCCTGTCGTGAAGCAGAATTCACCAAGCGTTGGATTGTTCACCCACTAACAGGGAACGTGAGCTGGGTCTAGACCGTCGTGAGACGGGTTAGTTTTACCCTACTGATGATGTGTTGTTGCAATAAAAATTCACCAGAATCCTTCTGTAATTTCCTTGTGTTTTGAAGCCGGTGCGATATTCCTCCTCAGAGGAGACAGCGTTTGTTTAAAGGCCTTTTTGGGTGAAAATCTTAACTTGATTTGTAGGTCTCCATGAGACGAACAAATTACTTTTGGTTTGATCTCCCTGCATCGTTCCTACGGGCCAGGATCACACTTTTAGTGTTTCATGTTCTAGGTGGCGCTAGAGAGCACATTTGACACTCTGGGAGTTAATTTTTACATTTTCTGAAATTACTCATCCGTCCTGATGAGCGTGCCAAATTTGGTGACTTTTGGAGTGTGTTTAGGAGGTTACATTTGGGTTTGAGTCCCAGGCAAGACGGGAAAAGAAACAATAATAATAAACATAGCAAAAACAATAGGATCCTGCCTTCCAGGCCGAGGACCCTAATGAATTCATTCAAAGTGATTTGAAACTGACCAAAGTAAGTCATGTTTCACCAACAGGACTCACTTCAGCGCATTGATCAGGCTCTTCTACTGGAAATGTTTTTTCACTCATAAGAAATACTACAAAAATAATATTTTCTCTCTGTACCCACATAACTCCTTCAATGTTCAAGTCTCGTGAATGTTTCTCACCATAATGTGTGAAAAAAAAAAAAAAAATGAAATACGATATACGATGAAATTTGTTTAAAGAGTTTTGGGCTCAAGTTTTGCTTAAATGTCTGTGTGCACTTTTCAAATAGAATCCAAGTCTGCTTTGTGAAATAAATTTCCCTTTGTATTTTATTAAAGGGTTAATGGTGGTTTCTGGGTGGGACGGAGAATCGAACCACCACATCTTTAACATTAGAGCCATTTTCATTCAATTAGCTGACCTGGTTGTGATAAATACATGTTGTGGAAGAGCTCGAGCTCAATGTGCACTTCTGGTTATGAGGATAAAACTGCTGAGTGTTTTAATAGAATGATTGAAAAGGTTGAAAGAGTTTACATTATCACCAGGTCGTGTGTTCCGGTGCAGAGTGATGGAGAACATGAAGCCTTCTCACCAAACCGCACGATCTTGAGACGTTTGACATGAAGTTTACGATACGGAAGCCTGTACAATGTGTGAGGGGACTGACCAGGGACGGGAAGACTCACCAGCAGACGGACGAACGTCTGGCAGGATCCACATCATCATTCTGACATATGGAAAATATAATGAGACCGAGGATAGAGCCTTGGGGCACACCCTTTGTGACATTTAGAGGATGAGACAAGAGCTGTTCTGAATGAGAAAATATACTGTTTTATAAGAGTTGGAGAAACATTTAACGGAGGGAACAGAGACCTGGACACTGCTTTACATGTCAAAGAACCAAAGGATGAGAAGGGACTCAATAACCCAGTGAGAATGACACGATGCCACAGCTGCTAGGTGAGTATTTCCTCATCTACTAAATAGTAGAGCACAATCTCCTTCCAGCATTGTCGTTCCAGAAGAGTAATGAGATGGGCCGGCACTGTAATTGGTTAAATTATTAGTCATTAGCTCAATCCTCTGCTAATTAGTTCATATGTTAATTTGTGTGGTGGATGAATCCCAGCGCCCATCTCTGTGTAATTAGTCTGTAATTCCTCCGCATGCAGACGAGGTAGCAGGCCAAAAACCTGCCTGACGCAACAGAGGGAGGTACTGGGGACTAATTAGAAAAAGCTCACCAAGATTTTCTACAGTAATTACAACATTTCCTGTTTCCCCCGTACTTTCCTTCCTCCCTTCCTCGTGATTCTCCCCACAACTGGGCCGCGTCAGAGGAGGACATCACAAACCAACAAGGAGCCCGACGATGCTTAATCAAAGATCTGGCTCCTGATTTGCATTTATAATTGGAATTAATTAGGGTTGCCCAAATACTGTGTGTGTGTGTGTGTGTGTGTGTGTGTGTGTGTGTGTGTGTGTGTGTGTGTGTGTGTGTGTGGGGGATGAAGCCGAGCTGCATGCCATGTGCAGATGATGGTGTACATGTGGGGCGGTCCTTTGGGAACTCCAGGTAATACACACCAC
>OMNM01023529.1:17968-29579 GCA_900302745.1 Parablennius parvicornis | reverse complement strand
TAGGAAGTATTTACTTGTTTGCTTCATTTTCATTCAATTACCCATCAGTCAATCTGTATTTTTTTTTTGTTATATTGCACAATTTCTACTTGAATTGCAACACAAGTAATTGACAAAAAATGTTTTTTGAGTGCACTAAAACAAACGCATGCAAATATTCATGACGATTAAGTCTAACCTGAAGACTTCTTGAGACCTGTTGCATTAAAAGGAGGGTTGAAAGGTTACATGAGAGTCGTTCGTAAAACACAGCACAAACAAATCAATCCAACCAATCAACCCAAATGCATGTTTTGGGACTGGACGAGGAAATCAGACTACTTTGAGAGAACATGCAAACTCCAGGGGTTCTGTAGCACCAAGAAGCTGAGGAAGGGAGGGTGCTGTTGTGGGACACACTGAATGACAACATATATCACAACGATCCTAAATCAACATTCAAAAACATGGCGTCCCGTCCTCTCATCCTTGTCTTGAATTCCTTTCTGCACAGGTGAGTAACTTGGGCAGGACCGCCCACATCCTTGTAGACTGATTCCAAATTAATTCAAATAAACGCTATTTGAGAATAGCTCAAATATAAACCAGAACATGACCCGTTTTTAACTTCATATTAACAAATATATTCACGGCTACTGGCTGTAAGGCCAGAGCATAAACAGCTGCACTACTGTGTGGCCTATTTCTAAAATATACATTCAGTAGAGCAGAATGTTCGGAATATATAAAACCACAGTAAAATAGTGAAACATGAAGAGCAAGTAGAGAACTTGCAGTTGAAAATACTTGGTGAAACAGGACAATATTGTATGTGTATTATATTTAAATTTTCAATTAACTAATGTAATTTCAGCTCAACTTATGCTTCAGCTGTGTGGTACAAAAACACAGCTATACTCTGAATATTTAATGTATATATGTTATATTTATCTATATATGAATAAACACACGCATCATAATTGACAATTAAAATCGACACTCAAGTTACTTTTCCCAATCACACCCTTTTCAATTAAATCATTCTATTAATTTTTAATTTTTAATTTTTTTTTTTGCTTGAAGAACTGGTGCTAATTGTTCTTGCTGCTTCAAGTCTGACTGAACATGTGAGCACAGCGGCGTCTTATCCACATTCCATATCCATGGACAATCACAGCAATTCTGAGGCTACATTGTATTGTATGATGCACATTTCAGTGTCTCAACTTCTATTTCAAAGACTTTTTGCAGTGTTTTTCTTGTCTATATTCTCTATTTTCTTGTATTTTGGGTGATATGTTTAGTTTGATTCCACTGTATGTACATCAGAATTGACAACAAAGTTCACTTTGACTAATGTTCATTAACTTGTATGTCTTAGCTGCAGCATTGCATCCACTTCTTCTGGAACACCAGCAGGTGTTTGCCTCTTTTTTTTAACAAAAAAAAAAAAAGGAAATCCATGCCAGAAGTTTGGATGTGCGTGTGCCGTCAATTCAAAAAGAATAAATCTTCTGATAATTGCTATGTGGTGCTGCAATGGGCCGGGGCCGTCAGCGTGTCGAGGCACTGACTGATTTATCAAAGGAGCCTTCAATCAGTTCCGTCCCATCGCTGCAGGGTGGAGACGCGACCTGTAATGGCGCATATCAGATCACATTTTATTACAGGCCTGTGTGGAAGTTATTGATGGGCTCCGGCCTGGCCATGCAGCCGCTTGCCCTCTACTTTGTCCTGAACGCTCACTTCCAGATGATGAAGACATCTGCAAACACTCTGCTCGGCCAATAAGCTTCAGCTACTTTTGACCGCAGTTTATCGGCTCTCTTATTTCCGTCCCTTGAGATTCAGGGGGAAAAAAAAAAAAAAAAGTTTGTTTTACCAAGGATAAAGATCCTGAAATAACCCGGCTGTATTTGTGACGAAGGAGATATTTTAACTTGTTAATTAAAAAAAAAAACAAAAAAAAACCTACATCATTACATATTGGCAGCAGGTACTTTTCCTGTGGTGGTTTAGGGAAATGAATATTTACAGATGAGGTTTATACACTTGCTCGTTCAGTTAAAAACACAAAAACTGTTAACAGAGGTTCAAAACCCATAAATATACATCAGAGTCAAACCAGGAGATGAAATGATTTGCAGTAAACTAAAAACATAACGGGCACAATAAAACACTTCATAAATGGATTATTTATACCACAACATGGTCTCTGGCAGGAAAAAAAAAAAAAAAAAAAAAAAAAAAAGGATGCTGGAACAAAGACAAGTGTTACACATGCTCTGTAATCCACTTAGGAAATCCCAGACAGTTGAATCCAAACCAAAACTTAGCAGGAACATTTTACATGCTGGTTTCACTCGTTACGTAACTGAGCTCTTTATAAGGCTGCAGACACTTCGGGTGCAAATGAGCTGATTTAACTTTTCGAGAGTTTGTTAACATGCTTGTAAACGCTTTTAAAAAAGCTCATATACGGTGATTCTCCACCTGGGAGTCCTGGATCCTCTGAGAAGGACGGCAGAGATCACGGCGAGGGTCCGAGGCTTCACCTGCTCCAATGAGGTCAAAGTCAGATTTGCACCCGACATAGAAAATAATAGACTAAATGGAATCTAGAGCAAAGACCTAGGAAACTGTCCAAGGCTTTATTTGAAGGCTTCTGTATTGTAGCACAGACCAAAAAAGAAAACCCAAAACCGCAGGTATAACTACAATAAACTTAGAGAGAGATTCTCGGAAAATAACATCCCATAATCCCTTGCGATGTTTAAGCTGACGGAGTCACTGGCATCCCAACGCTGCCACTGTTGTATGTCGGTGTGTCCCGTAGTGTCTGGCTTCGCCGGAATGTTTTGCTGTAAATCAAAGATCAGAAAGCTTTTCTTATCAACAATCAATCACTGAATGATGTAGAATTATGAAAGTAAAACGTCAGTTTTAATATCTATTCAGATTGAAATCATACATTCTGTCATATTATTACTGTATAAACATGAGTTCAGTTCAGGATGTGAGGTGTATATATATCTTCATCTATAAATCCATCCCTTCTGCCATTTTTTTTTGTTTTTTTGAGGGGGTGTTTTAGTTGTTCCTCTCAAAATGATCATGATTCTGCTTGATGAAACGCATTTAAACATTAAATCTGAAAATCCATGTAGAAAAAGCAGAAGGAAACTTGAGTTATTGACATTTCAGATCAAAAGCAGCATCTATATACTCATGGGAAATATCAAATTATGGCTCATACAAACTTTTAAGGGAATTTCAAATGGAAACATTTTGAGTTTTAAATTTAAATTTGTATGCAGTTTGCTAGTGGGGAAAAAAATCCTAAAAGAAACTGATTTTCTCCTTTAAATAAAAACCTTTAAATGTGCATGTAATCAGCCTCTAGAGTCCTAAATGTGAATTAAATGGCTATGACTGCTTAAAATGCACACAATGTGAAGTTCTTAATATGCATGTTTGACCAATGCTTCTAAATATAAAATTTTTTTCCTTGCTCTGGTTTTTAATTACAGGCTCTAGAACCTGTCACCTTGCTGTCACTGACACTTACCGTGCTCACTGGTGCGTGTTCAAATGTTAAAAAAAAAAAAAAACTGTGGTCGGGGCTGCTCTTTGGTTTGTTTGTAATCACGACGGTCACACTGGACAGGAAAGAGTGAAGCACAGTTAGAGAGAGCAAGTATGTGCATAAGTGTTTTACAGGGAGGTTTGACCTGTAATAATAGTGATTAAACGAGTTAGGTTTCCCCAATAAAACCAACATGTCTCATTACAGTTTCCTGCTCGCGGGATCTGACAGGTTATCAACCCCCCGAATCTGAGACGGGCTGGAGTTTAGTCTGCCTTTAATCACACAACGTACGATCCGTGTATCAAACCCACTCTTGTGGTTGTGGTTTTCATACGGCGCAAAAAAGATTTATACTATTTTAGTGCGACTGTTGCAGTCGGCTGCATCCGGTAACTTCATCTGTGATTGTTTTTAGGCCTCGGCAGCTGGCGGTGCCTCAGACGGATATAAATCCTCGATAGTGTGGTAGTTTAGTCGCTTAAATACCACAAGTGAAATGTCGACGTTTCGCTGTTCGGTCAGTCGACACATTTTAGGGTCCAGCCTGGCATTTACATGTGAAATGAGGCCGTCCAAGTAAAGAATGAGCATTTAAGCTCATTTTCTTTTTATGATTGAATGTCGCCACGTGTGTCTCGAGGCTCCTATAGACTATAGGCTTATACTGAAGCCTATGAAATCCAGAATAGTACATAATAAACGTATGACAGTGAGTTTAACTGCTTCAAGCTGGACATAAACACACAAGCCCGTATGGGCACTATCTAGAAAGCTCATACGAACAAAAAAAAAGTGATCTATGTTTTAATATATTTATTGTTCCAGTTCTTATTCCCGTTTGACAGAGTGATTTCTTTTTTTTTTTGTTTGTCAACTTCCTGTTGAGTGATGTCCTATATTTTTGTCTTCTTTCTTCCATCCTCTGCAATCTCCTTTGTAAATATTGTGTTGTGCTTTCAGACTCAAGGCAATCCAAAGTGATTTGCAAATAAATAACGGAAACACATTAAAACAAGGCGATTATACACTCTTATATTTCTGTGCTTCGAAATTCCAAAAAGTTATTTTTATTTGATTTCACAAAAAGATTACCTTAAAATATATCAGTAATATCTATGAGAGACGATATTATAGTACATGCGGATTTTAAAACATTATTAGGGCTACTTTTCCTGTCGTCCTTTAGTGAAATTAAACAAGCGACTAAAACTATTGGAATTAAAAAGAGAATTTGTTGTGATATGATATTCTGCTTAAAACTTAGGATTCATTTATAAAACACAATGAGACTACATCTATGACAAAAACATTCAAAAAGTATTTCCACGCCTATTACATTATACCTGAAGTTTCAGGACGGTGAGTTTAAATAAGACATAAGCAAAAGCAGCTTGTTTTTGACAAAGAAAAGCTACTTCAGGGGAATTTAGCGTCTTTAAAAGCAAACATCAAAGTAAGTATAATGGCGCTCTATTTCAAGATGAACTTAAATCAACTTGTATTTTCTGAAGTGCCACCGGTTCATGTGCTCAACCTATCCAGCTTGCTCCAGTCCATTATGTATTGTAATACCAGTTTACACCAAAAGGTGGTGCATTGTTTCACCTGAAGCATTCGGTAAGAGCAGGTAGAACAAGCTCTTGGCTACATACGGGTGTACTTCATTTAAAACACCTTACATTGCACATGATGGCCATTACATGAACATTCATTTAAATTAAAACAGATCGTCTGAGTGGTCGCAAGTGCTTACAAATAAACAACACAAAGTTGTACTCAACAGCGCCCCACAGTGTACAACAGTGGCATGATGTACATTATCAGTGGCTAAAGAATAATTATGGTTATGCAATTGTTTTTTCCTCTTTCATGTCTGCAGCAATTTAATCATGTTACACTCCAGGCTTCGTAAATGATTGAAGATATAGTGTGTGTGTGTGTGTGTGTGTGTGTGTGTGTGTGTGTGTGTGTGTGTGAGAGAGAGAGAGATTGTCTTTAGCTGCTTTTTAACTCCAGCCGTCACCTGGAAGGAAGCATATCTCATGCTAAAGTCAGCAAAGCAATCTTCTCTATTTCTGCTGGCCCCACATCAGTGGTCTCATTGTCCTGCCTCAGAATGTGATCTTAATCTGACCTGAATGGGGTTTTGTTTCAGAAAGGTCTCTC
Source organism: Parablennius parvicornis (assembly GCA_900302745.1). NCBI lineage: Eukaryota > Metazoa > Chordata > Actinopteri > Blenniiformes > Blenniidae > Parablennius > Parablennius parvicornis. The sequence goes on along the minus strand of OMNM01023529.1, from coordinate 23,845 downwards.
AGCCAGTCGTATACGTGAGACACTCTGCAGTAAGCTGCTTTTCCAACTGCAGGCCGACGTCTCGCAGCGCCAAGGTTTGAAGCTTCGGCTGGTCTGCAAAAGTTAAGAAAGAGGGACAGTTTTTCTCTAATGGTAGCTTTTGCATGCCCCTTTTTTTAAACAGTAGCACTTTTTTTTTTTTTTTTTTTTTGGGGAGATTTGTTTTGTTTTTCCTTCAACATCACTTGCATGTCTGCATCTGCACACCCACTCCTGTAATGACACAAAGGCAACAGCCACCAGCGTCACACACCAACATGAAGAGCAGTGTCTCTTCTTCGTGGCTCCAGAGGGATATATTATTGTCGCCTCGTCCTCCTGTTTGCAAGTCGGCTGCTATTTAAAGAATGTAAGGTGTGTGCATTTATATTGTCCGGTCAAAGAGTCTTCATTCGTCTCTTGTGGCTCTCGCCTATTAAAGCCCGCCCACTGCTGGGACAAGAGCCAATCACCGCACATTTTACGCATGTTGCAGTTTCTTTCTGTCGTGGAATTGTCAACTTGATGATGTGATTTTGGATTACCGTGGCCGAGGAACCTTTTGAAAATTCCTCATCCATTCTTCATGAACGTTGCTGCGGGAATACATGTCAGGAAATCAGTCTCAGGTGGCTGGATTCTGATTTGTCTGTTGCAAATCCTCTAGTTTGCAAGAATTGTGATACGAAACTGCAAAAGAAGTTGATTCTCACCAAATGTTTTGTCCGTTTCTGATCCAGAAATGAATTTTCTTTCTGTGTTTGAGGGGATGTTTGTGTGCAATCATCAACCCTATCAATGTTTTTGCCCTCAGGTTTCAACTCGGATTTATGGATTTAACTGACCTGCAAAGGTTGATATTTCTGAAAAATCCTGTTGGTAAAGCAGGTTGTAATGCAAAGTCGATTACTGTATGATGAAGTCTCATTAAGCAAGACACTGACCTGACTGACATGGCAGCTGCCTCCATTAGTGTGTGTGTGAATGGATGAATTTGATTTAACTGCCGTTTGAAGGAAAGTACAGGAGATCATTAAACAGTTACCGAGAAAATGTGAAATAGAGTGGATATTCTTGTTTTTGTGAAGCATTGTGATTAAATGTAAGCTGTGACACTAGTATTATTTTAGGCATTTTTGTTTTTATTAGTATTTTTCCCCAAGTGTCTCATCTTACTTGTAGAATCGATAGTCTACGCTGCAATCCTATTAACACTGAATTATTTTGATTATGTCCACGGTTTCAGTTTTAATTCAAACTTTTTAATGTACATTTTCATAGGCAATAAATTAGTTTTTCAATAGAAACAAATCATGCTTCTTATCTGCATTTGTTGATCCAATTTTGGTTTAAATTGTAAAGTAATAGCTTGAGTAGTTTTTAATAAGAGTACTTTGAGTTATTGGAAAAGATATGTGAGAGTAATAAGCAACCGTACATGAGACCTAATGTTGTATATGTATTCCCCATGCATATTTAAAGCTTTGGACTGTTCATCATATAATCTATCTAATAGCAGTTCAGCTCTGGTTCTGTGTTTGGAGGCGATGCCGTGTCGTCTCCACCAGCGTTGCAATTTCTTTTGATGATGGTGTATGTTTGCAGTTTATGTTGCACATAGTGTGTGGACGCGCCCACACACATTCCTTCTGACCCTGCGGTGGCTTGAATGCAGGCTTTTAATGGTAAGAGTGCCTTCCATTTTAAGTATGAAGTTCGCAATTTTACAAATATGCAGAGTACTGCATGTACTTGCTGTAACTCATTTTATGCATCAATTCTGTGAAAATGTGCTGATTGTGCAGTTTTAGGGTCAAATGAACTCCCTGCTCTCTGCAAGTGACTGCTCTTCTGCTTCCCCAGAACTATTAAAACCAACACATCACACAGGAAAACACGTTAAAAAGAATTCACAATTCAGCAGTTTCCAGCTCTCTAAATGTGTAAAACAAAGGGAGCACCACAGGGGCATGACTGGGACTTGTGGCTATTGTGTGGTCTGTAACCTAACCATTAGCAGGGCGCCCTCAAAGTCACTTTGTAATCTGTAAATGACTGGTAGCCGGCGTGAACGTAAAAAGTGGAGGCTATCAAATAGGTAATTTAGTGCCCGGGAAAGAAATCTCCACGATGCGCGAAGACTCTGGATTAATCTAATTTCACACAGGCAGATCTGATAGACACCTTGCTGGCCAAAAAACCGCCATAAACAACAATAAGGTCAGCCATAGCATTTTATAAACATTCATGCTTAAATAATAGGAGTCTGTACCATCCACTTGCGTGAGAATTTCTTCTGCATGTTACTACGATGCACACCTGTGATGTCTTTACTTCACTTTTGACTCACCTTTTTGAATGGGTTAATGAACTATTTGTTTGTGGTTAGAATTCAACACATAGAAAGTACAAATAATTTTCACTTTAAATGACCAAGAAAAGGAAAAGGCTCAAACCAGTGGCTTATTTATGCCGATGGGTTCAAACAACCCAGAATATGTGCAGCAAGAAAAGACAAACAGAATAAACATGTAAAGAACACAACAGTACCATATTTAATAATATTCCTTTTCCTTCCTCATCAGTCTGAACTCTAACACTTAATTATTTCATACTTAACATCTTTTTTCAAAGTTGACAACAAGGTCTATACATTTAAGTTCATCGACGAGAGCGAGCCACGCTTGTTTCATTCACAAGTATTGTTTCATTTCCTCAATTCCATCTCTTCATAATCTGTCCACCATCGTAAAACTAAAACGCTCTCAGAAAATCTGTAGACTAAAGTACAGACACCTGGAAAAAAAAGACACTATATTAAGTTTTGATTCAACAATTCTAATGGCGATTAAATTGAGTTAAACCTTTAAATAAAATAAAACATCTTGCCACCACTGAGAGGTGGATGGATTAACACAGCGAAGGAGAAATGCTCACTAACTTGGATTTAGGTAAATTTGTGAGCGATATTTGAAAGGAACAGGCCTGTGTTGTGTTTATATATTTTTTTCAAAGTGTACTAGTGTACAATTAGATTTTATTTGTACATTAAACACAGACACCCCAGACCCAGACAGGCAGGCAATATAACTACTGTTATTCACGCTCGGATACGCCAGCCTAATCATTGACATGGATCACGAATCACATTATATTGTAATTTTGTGTCTGAAACCAAAATATTTTACAAACAAAAACCAGGTAATAACCTGTCTGGACTCAAACAAAATCCCATTTAAAGCTCTTAGTATTATCGGAAGTGCCTTCAATTCTAAAACGGGAAGTCTTGTCATTCGGGAACAAGTCAGTTTGAAAGATTTAAGGAGGAGAAAGTTCAGACATCTGTCAAATGAAAGAAGTAAAATATGAAGGAATAACTCGAGTAATGAAAAGATATCTGATAACTAGTAGTCGTGCAAACTTTAAGAACTTATTCTTTCAGTGTTATTCAAATTGAAGCAGATCGAGTCCAAACCATAAACCGTTGACTGACTTTATGACGTGATAAATTAAATACAATATTAGAGGATACATTTATTGCCTGCTCTGTTGTTACATTTTGGGTTTTATTAAATAAAAAAATTTTAATTACATTTCTTGCTCAGTACTTTTGTTACATTATCAACCAGTTGTTACATTTCGGGTTTTATTACATCATATTTAAGAAAACAATTTGAATCATTGTTTCATGTTGGGCTCTAACAAGCCTCTACAAGGCGACTCGGCGGATCCCCGAGGTTTTCTATGAGGTTCAGGTCTGGAGAAACTGCAGATCGCTTCGTCTGAGGTTCTCCAACCTCCAGTAGCCGTTCAATAATAATGACACCTCGTCCTTCACGAAGGTGAATTTGGGCACAATGACTGGATTAATGATGTTATTCGGGTAGTATGGGTATTATCACTGGGACATCTCCGCCCAACACTTGCACACGTGCAATCAAAAGTTTCACATCAAATTCACCTGCAATGGTTATAGTGCATTTTAGGTTAATCCTTAAATTCCACCCAATATCCCTCACTTTTTTGCGAGTTCCCGTTCACAGCACATTTCCCACACGTGAGCAACGGATCTCTACTTTTTGTGAAATGAATGAACAGGCTTCAAAAATATGCAGACCAAAAGGGTTTGAAGATTAACTCAAACTGTGGCATTATTCAGCGGAGTCGTATGATTTTAAAAGCAGATTGCACGGTGTGAATTATACTTAGAGTGAAATGAAAAACTTGAAAATGATACTTAAAAAAAACCCCAAACAATTACCCCAAAATACTATTTGATTACAGTCATGTAAGTATTCATAAATTGTTACTTGCATCGCGGCCTCTGAGGCAACAGTAACTTCTCAGACTGAACACGCCTCCTCACACATTTAAAGAGAAAAAATTTAAAAAAGAGCACTTGAACCCTACATTTTCAGCCAGAAGTTTATTAAACAGTAGTTGCATAACATAAAAATTCCAGCGGTCTCAACTCGAAGCATTTTTAAAATGCAGACTAAAACGAGAAGCAGGAGAGAGAGAGAGAGAGAGAAAAAAAAAAGTCCTCTCAGGCTTTTACATTCGTTGACTGGTTGATGCTTCAGATCTGCACCTGAGAGCTCTTCAGAGGGAAGCGTCAAAGTCACATAAGAGCTATGAAACAATAGTAAATTGAATATAAATCACAGTGTTTGCATAAACTGATGATATTGTGCATGCACTGGGACCTCCACCAGCTCAATAAAATTAATTTTCCCAAGGGAATCAATAGCCTTCCTTACTATATATACTTTCCTTATTTCTCGATTTCTTTCTGTTTGGTGAACTTACAGAGGGAAGATGGTTCAAGTTCAGGCGTCTGTGAATTGTTTGCCTGTAGTTTGTCTGGATTCTCTGGGTTTCTCTTGCAGTTCAAAAACATCCATTTAAAGTGGTGTGTGATTGTCGATATATGTGATTATCCTCCTTGTGATGGACAGGTACTTGTCCAGGATGTACCTTGCTTTTGTTCAGTTGTATAATGTAAGGAGGAAGGACCATCATCCATAATTTTGTTCAAACTCCAGGTTGTCAAAGTTGACGGAACTGCTGTTTTACAATTTAGAGATATACGAAGTCAAAATATTAACCGACTGGCACATATTCTGGCATGCAACCACACATTTTCTTGGTTTTGCGTGTCTTTTATAGGTTCCACATCAGAGCGTATCACAGGAGCATTTATAAAGAATATCTACTGGCTAGAAAATCTGCACAGGAAGTGAAGAGTGAGGCAGCTGTTTTGCAGGATATGAGCAAAACACTCACGTTCTGGTTGCGTGCAGAGTGTTTTGATGCTTTAGCCACACTTCTTTTTTTTTTTTTCCCCGCACGTAGAAAATGCCGGCATTTCATGCATGCTCTCACTAATCATTGAGAGAGGACGGAGAGACGACTGCAGAAGGAGCTTTCGCTGTTTCTGCCCCGAACACCTAAACCGACGAGAGTCAACAGGCTGGGCTTAAGGTCGAGGAAGGAGTTAAAAAAAAAAAAAAAAGGCTCACTTTTCATCTGTAGTTAAATGAAGCCTTTTGATGGATGTTTTCAGTGAAACGAGTCACAGTGATGCCTTTTTGAGTGGCCTTCATAAGGCTGGACTCTGGCGCTACACAGACCTGCTGTTCTACTGAGAGGCAAACATGGGGGAATTCTCAAAAGTCCATCTGTCTCTTTTCGGACCTGTTTGGATTTCTGCAGGAAGTTCAGCCAGCGAATATAGGTGTGACTGTACTATGATATTAATGAGTTTTGTAAAAAGGCTCCTTTCAAAATAGGATCTGAAAAAAAGAGGAAACATTAAAAAAAAAAAAAAAAAAAAAGGGCCCCACTGGGATTTCGCTC
>OMNM01023529.1:5490-17948 GCA_900302745.1 Parablennius parvicornis | reverse complement strand
TTTTTAAAAAAAAAAATCTTTAAAAAAAAAAATTAAAAAAAAAAAAAAAAAAAAAAAAAAAAAAAAAAAAAAAAAAAAAAAAAAGCAGGGCCCCACTGGGATTTCGCTCGAGCTTGCATCCTGCCTACCTCCGAGAGAAGGAAGGAGTGAAATCAAAATTTATAAGCTGCATACTTATCTTCTATTTCAGTTGCTGGAAGTAGAAATGGCACAGGACAATTGACAGCTGTAACAACATTGTCTCCCATAACGGAAGCAAAAAAAAAAAAAAAAAACTACCCCTAAATGTAACAGAAAAGACGCATGTAAACTAAGAAGATATAGGAAATAGACGTAGACAAATGGAAGTGTCCCTGGGCATTTTTACAGACTCCAGCTTTAGACAAGCCTGTCATTAAGGTTTGGTTTACTGGGACAAGTGTGGCGGTTTGAGCCAGGAGGCTTCATACGAGACGAGCCTGCATAAGACTGAATCCTCGTTGGGGAAATGACAGTGGCCTCGGCCTGGGAGCTGGCACTAAAAATACACAGCTGGGTATGACTAAGGATCGGGTTTGGGAACGTATATATAAAGATAATTATTGTATATGCTCAAAGAAAAATATAGTAGGCTGCAGCTGGCTTCTAATTTTCTCTCAGTCTCTCGACTATTAGACTTTCGGTAACAAGCCGTCTCCATGTAAAGGGAGATTACAGGATTCCATGTGTTGAGCTGCTGCTTGTTGTTGCATTCAACAGCAAATTTTCTGTATATTTCTGAAGCACTATATATGTAATAATTACTCCGTTCCTTTGCATTGTAAGGCCATCTTTTTCTGGGTTCAGTTTCCTGCAGCATGCATGCGTTGTGCACATACAACCAGCAGAGGTAGCGTTGTTCCTTTATGAATCCATTAGTCAGAAGCATGAGAGGATGATTTGCAGACTGGTCTCTTGTGTTTAGAAATAATAAATTAATGCAAAAAAAAAAAAAAAAGCAATTTCCGTGTTGATTTATCACTTTGTTTGATATTTCTGAATATAGCACTCACAGGGAACTCAGAATGTGCCAAGATATGTTTTTACATCCAAGAACAGAGATCCTGTTGGTTTGTTGATCAATAAACAGACTTTTTTTTTTTTTTGCCCCCTCTACACTTCTACACTTCCACCTCAGCCCGAGTGTGTGCATTTTTCGTTGTGGCGTCAACAGCCACAGTCAGAAACTCCCTCCCAGGGCCTTCATTTACCTGGATCCAGGGAAGAAAAACAGAAAACAAACAGTGAATGGGTGTGTGCCGGACTTGAAATGAGTGGAAAGTAAAGGGGGGGGGAAGTCGAGCGGCGTCGACAAAATGAGCATTAATGAGAGAAAGATGCAGTGTAAATGAGAGAAAATGGATGTAATTAGAAAGGAAGGGAGTGGGAGATTAGAAGGACCTGAATTACAATGCCAGGATGGCAAGATAAGACAGCTCTGTGCCCGTCTTCTCCTCCTCCTCCTCCTCCTCCTGAGGAGCTACCTATGAATCCAGCTTTTGTGATGCAACAGTGTATTGACCCTTGGTGGGGCCCCCCGACCAAAAGAGAGTGTTTACTCAAACATGCAAGGAGCTCGGAGTGTTTCACAGCCTCCTGTGCAGCGAGAGGATCAGCATCCCTCCGCCGCCACTGGATGTGGCACCGGACTGGCCCGTTTTTTTTTTTTTTTTTCCCTCCCCCTGGCTCCGCCCCTCTCACATAGAGACTGTATTCAATGTAAGTATAAGTCACTCACGTGTGCCTGAGCCTCAGATTAACATGGCTCCGTGTGCAGTGTGAGTCCAGGTCAAGTTTTGAGCTCTGAGGGATTGTTTGTTTATAAGAGATGCAAACTGTGTGGACACGCTTTCCCTATAAAGGCCGATTCACTCTTCTGGCTCTGGATGGTGCATCATCGTTACACGGACAGCGAGGGATGATCTCGTTTCTCGAAATACTGAAGAACTAAAGAACGAGTTTGACTTAGATCAGGAGCCAAAATAAACTCTGATGGTCAGCGTCCCTTAAAAATCAGGCCGTTTCAAGTGAAAATGCATCGTTCTTTTTTTAGAAAATGTTCGTGTTTACACAATAGAATTATGAAAACTTTTTAGCATTTCTGCCGCCTCCGTGTAAAAAATGTAGTTTTCATGTAGGGCGGCTAGTGGGTGCTGTTGGTTGTGTTTTTAGTGAAACCACACGTGCATGTGGAGAACAATACATGATGAACATGAACAACTGGAGAACACTGACATCCATGTGGACAGACGATCATGTTGGATTGTTATTTCGGTGACTGTCAACAGTAAAACTACAGAGTCCAGGAGAATATGAACTGGGAGTCATGACGCTCTGGAGGCCACCATTGTTGTTAATGTCCATCTATCCTTGCTTATGTCCAGAAAAACTATTCATGAATACGCAAGTAGATGGTTCACATGAGCAGGAGCAGTGTTTAAAAAAAAAAAAGTTTTTTCCCTCATTTCCATAGAGACATTAGCAAAAATCCGAAAGCTGCCTTTTCAGTTGCTCACAGCACGGTCGTTATGTAAAGAAACACCCAAACACAATGAAAGTTTTCTGTTTTCACTTGAAAACATCACATAAAAGGGATCTAATGCTGACTAATGCACATCATTAATGTTGCTCTCAGCTGGAGAGTGCTACTATTTTCAAAAATGGTTTTTAAACTGAGTTGCTTTTCACTTGGCAACAAGAAATCTAATGCTCATGCTTAAGGTTTGACATGACAGGAAAAATTCATTTGAAGTCACTCAATCTTTGACAAAAGATATATATTTTTTCAATTTTTATTATATTGTAGAGATCAATTGTCACTCTACTTGCTGATTTATATTGAATAGTTTTTCCACCTTCGGTTATTTTTTTCCATCAGCACCAGACTACAAAACCTTTCATGACGCTTTTGATAAGTCAACAAGAAAAACATGCATCAAAAGCAACATTGACTTTTGTAAATTCTCTTTTATGTTATTTGCTTTTACTCCAGGTGTCTTGAGTTACTCGAGTAACAGTCTTATGTGCGATCTCCAATTTCCCAGATTTCCTTCAAGATAACATTTAAAATTTACAGCATGTTAGTCCTTTATGGATATTTTTTCAAGAGATTTTTAAAACGGTTTGTGCCAAAACAAAAACTGGAGGCTCACCAGAGTTTGGTGGATGAGATATCAGAATGAAATATATTTAAACCAAATTTAATGGAAATCCAAAAGCCAAAGATATGAGTTTGAAAGATTAGACACAAACCAGAGGGAGTAGAACCAGAGAGGAGGATGAGTGAATCATTTGAAATATTGATTCAGTTGAATCTTTGGAAAATTCAGAATTATCACAGAATATGACTCATGCAGATGATTTATGAGGAGTTTTGTTAACTGTTTGGAGATTTTGTATTTTTCACTTGACTTTAATGTGAACGTAGTTGAAGAAACTCTCAAAACTTGCTAGAAATTGGTGAGGTTAAGTGGCACTGAAATTTGCCCTGAAGCCAGAAAGTATACCTGGCTTCTGGAAAAGACCAAAACAATAGTGCCATTTTTTTATACATCCAGGAAAACCTTGAAATTCTTTGGTTTATGGGATTTCTGGGATTTAAAAATGGGCCCAAATCCCAGAAACAACCTTGAATCACCCATTAAATTCTCATTGAATTACCAACTGTATGACAGAATAAAAAAAAACAACCATAATAAATAGATGGCAGCATCAAAAACAGGTAATTAATCCAATTGCACATCCTTTAAGATGCATCATCACCACACAAAGTATAAATCTTCTGATGTGTCATGTGGTGGATGAGCTCGTGGAAACCCGGAGAAACTCCAGGTTAAAGACAATGGATGACAAGATGCTGGAAAAGTGCAATAAAAAAATACTTACAGTTACAGCGATGTTATTTTTGTGTGTTTCTAAGAAAAGCAGTTATTCATGCATGACTGTAAATATTTCACCTGACCAAGTGCTTCTCACCCATATGCTGTTTTAATGTGAAGTCTTAGAAAAAAGAAAAAAAAAAATCATTTCCAGACTCAAACTCTTAAATCATAAAACCACATGTGAAATGAAATGTTTTACAGGAATACTAATCAGACAGGTTTATTTTTGACGACTGCTGAATATGTGGCCAAATCCATCCCAATAGAGAGTCCAAAGCAGAATAACCTTCCTCGTGTAAAGGCTTCTATTGTTCACGACTGTACGAGACAAATTTGAATATGCATTTTTGCAGACCGTACCAAGTTCAAGTTCAAAGTGTTTATTGTCATATGTGCAGTTAGAAACACGTTTCCCTGTACAATGAAATTCTTGCTTTGCCGACCTCCAGTGAATGCCTACATAGTAAGAATAAAATCAGCTGAATCTGTGCCGACTCAACGTGATTGCGCAATCACTCCAACGTGAGATAAAACGTAAAGCCTGCAACATCCATTCAGGAAAAATAAAAGCGCTAAACATGGACTGAATGTATGTTTGGAGAAAAATGCAACTTTAAACTAAAAAATGATGAATGTCTACACTATAAAAAAAAAAAACCTAAAATATTTTACTTGAGCAAGCATGGGCGATGGAGGAAAGGAAACTGTCCTGTTTACCAGGTAGAAGGTCACAGAAGCAGACTAGGAGGTGAAAACCAGGCTCAGAGATGGAGCATTTCTTTAGTGACGGAATGAAGAGATGAAATGTAATTGTGAAAGATCACTGTATGAAAAGTAATAAAGGAAAGGAGCTCATTGCTAACAAAGATCTCCCAGCAGGCTAAATTTATAGCAGCTTCATGAGAAAATGGTCCAAGGTGGCCTGAAGCAGCGCTAACTGTAAGCTTTATTAAAGAGAAAAGTCTTAAACCTTATAGCTGAAATCTCTGCCTCCCATTCTACTGTTAGAAAACCTAGAAACCTCCAGTAAACCAGCACTCTGAGAATGACGTGTTCTTCTGCGGTAACATGGCCCGAACAGCTCTTTAAGATACGATGGAGCCTGGTTATTACGCGCTTCATCAGTTTAACAGACATTTTTAACTTCTATTTTAGATTTCACAGGAAGACAGACTAATATTGAAGTGATGTCATCCCTCCTGCCAGTTCCTGCCGGTGCGCTCGCCGAATAAATTGAAGACTGCTTAAGCGGTTATTTGGACACTCTGATAATAGGGAATTACAGTCTAGTCTGGAAGTATGGATGGGAGGAATGCACGGATTGATTTCTCAGACTCGCTCCGAGCCGTCGAGTTCCATGTTTGCGATTCGCACGTCGTTCTCACACAGTGATAAATCAAACGTTGGTGTCTTTAGATTGACTTTTTGTTTGACTGAGAGTTCATGTAGTTGTCTGTTTCTCTGTGAGGCTTCATCATCTGGAGTTCATGAGTTGCTGCAAACTTTCCTCCGAGTCAGTCTTCCAGATGTCGGATTTCACTTTGCTGAATCGGAGCAAACTTTGACCTTCTGGTTCCCCCGCGAGAGAAAGAGCCAGAGGATCACCAAAGTCATTAGGATTCATCCTCCATGAACCTTTTTTTATATCTGTTGCAAATTTCACCGCAATCCAAACAGAGCTTCAGGAAAACTCGCTCAAGACGGCATGATTCACTCACTGCGCCACCACATATGTTTATATAAAGTTTTATCGCGATCCATCTTGCAGTTATTTTAACATTCAGTATCAGTCGGAGCTAAAGTGGCCGAGCGAAGGACCAACATCGGCATTTGGTATCTCTGCCTGCGTGGCTGAACGCGTCTGTGTAAACTGGCTATAGTTGAACAATCAGACCACGAGGATGGGAAGAGAAAAGCAGTTATAAGGGCACGGCTAAAGCTCTCAGATTAGAAACTGTAAAGATTAGGGGTTGGGAGTTTGCAATGGGTGCTTATTTGTCCAGAAAAGAAATAAGCACACAGTCCAATGGAAACACTTTATTCCCTTTATCCCGCTGCCATCCCACATGCTGCGTATGTGACGGCTTGTGAGGAAGATGTCTGTTTTCTCATACCCTAAATACACTGCAGGTACACAGAGGAAACCTAAGTATAATCATTACAAGTGTTTATTTTGGCTGGGTGTAACAATCTGTTAGAATAATAGTCGGTCTTGAACTTGGGAGGAGAGTTTGGAGGGTCTTTGTGTTGTCCTGGCCGTGGGGGGTCAAAGCGTTCATAGACGACCACGGAGAAAAACCTGCTCGTGAGGGATCCTGATACGTTACGTCTGTTCTACATGCACCGTTTGACATTTCACTATTTGCACTAGATCAGGGGTCTGCAACCTTCCAGACCAAAAGAGCCACTTTTGCAACTTTCGGTCAAATATATTTTCTCTAGAGTCACAAGATTCTACTTTCAAAAAACCATGTTAGATGTTTCATGACAAGTTTTAAATTTAGTTGTAGCTATTTTCACTGACGTTTATCTACGTTGTTGGTTTATCTATTATATTTGTCATTTGAGCCTACTTTTCAATTTTTTTCATCTGTTTTAGCTATTTTTGGTGTTTTACTTTTTAGTTTTAGTAGTTTTTTAATAGTTGTTTAAGTCATTTTCTCCTAGAAATAAAAAAAGTCTGTTTTTCCTTTTTTGTACTGATTTGAGGCATTTTAGCAATTTCTTTTTGCCATTTTGTGTTTTTTCAACTTCTTTTGCTTGTTGTTGATACAATAAAATCCAGTTTGAAGCCTCATTTTTTTTTTGTTGCTATTTCTTAGTAAGAAGATAAAACGTCCTTTAACAAAATGCATAACGTGCAAACAAAATTAAGATCACCTTTTTAAAAAACATTACATTTTCTGACAGCTTCAGGGAGCCGTTCCAGGGGGGCTAAAGAGCCACATGTGGCTCCAGAGCTGCGGGTTGCAGACCGCTGCACTACAGTTACAGTACATGTGCTTAAGAAAAGCTTTACATGTTTGTACCATGTGTGCATTCGACTTGTATATCTGCTGCTGATTGCTGGAAGTTGTCACTCAAGTTTCAATGTAATTTGATACAATAATAATAAAGCCTCTTTAATCTTTCACTTTACATTGGCCCACCACATTTCCTCTAACTGTGTTCCATTGTTTCTGAAGCCCCCCCCACCCGAAAACCACATCACAGGGCAGAGAAATCCCAAACGAGCTGGCAAAGGTTAACAATGAAACATATCAAAGTGGAGAAAAGGCATTCTTGTTGCGGACCTTGCAGGTGAGCTGACAACGCGTCTTTGTTCCACTTGGTTCCCATACCGTCCTGGCAGCCGACCAAGTCCCCACTGTTTCTCACAGCCTGGATTCTGATCTGAAACATCTTTTTTTTTTTTTTTTTGCTTTTAAAAATACACAGTAAAGCTGCAATTAAGGATCAGAATTCAAGATGGAAAACATGTTTTTTACGGGATGCCACGGCTTCGTTAATATTTTCCAAACTACATGGAATGGGAGGACGGCGATGTCAGGAGGTTTGAAGATGAGTGTGAGGAAACGTAAAGGGCAAGGTTTCCCTCACCATAATGCCCCCTTTTTGAAGCACAAATTGAAAAGTCAGTGTGGGTTTTATTCCCACTATTATGGGATACGTGGCTTGGCTCAACTTGGTATGGAGGTCTGAACTTACTGTTCCTCCCCCCCCAAAAAAGGAACAAAAATCCCATTCATTAAATAAAAAAATAAATCTACAATATTAATAATTTGATTTGGTGGTGGGTTGTTTGAAGAATTTTATTAATAAGAAAAAAAAAAAGAGTATATTAAATATTGCACACCTGAAAATTTGGTGAAGTTAAAAGTTTCTGACGTCACTGGAAAAGTGACGACTTCCTCGATTGCAACAGACTTCACGAATACAGTATTCCTTTTGTGTCCGCCTCTCTGAATTAAACATGCTCCTCTTTATTTGCTCCGTTTGACATCAGGCGGCTCCATCCGGCGATAAGACGTCTTAACTCCTCGTCATATAGAGATTCATGCCTTGGCCCGACTGGAGAAACACAGAGTGACAAGCATTTTTCAGTGGCTATTTCTGCTCTTTTACATCATATAAGCCTTCCCATTGCTTGCCAGAGGAAATGAAATGTTTATTGTATAGCCCTGAGGGCTTTTGCGGAGAGAGTTCTCGGTGGACGAAAAGAAAGGATAAGCCTCCCCTCCCCTTTCTCCCCTCCAAACTTGGCTCGCTGCTGTGGCATATGAGAGGCAGGAGTTAGAGGTCGGTCGTAGGAAAAGAGAGGGACCAGTGGGAGGAATGAAAGGACAAGAAGGAGGGAGGGGGAAAAGGAGTGAAGATTGGCAGCACATCTCCTGCATTGATCAACGTGATCTGATGGTTCTGACAGTGCACAACACACTTTTATCCGTCCATCCTCCTTCGACACCCACTTTATCCAGTATTTTGGAGGAGAGGGGGATGAAGAAGCACAGGTTGCACTGGAGAGGTTATTTATTTATTTATTTTATTTTATTTTATTTTATTTTATTTTATTTTATTTATGTAATCTTAGGAGCTTTATTTGATCTGCTTTTAATTTTGTTGTGACATTTCCTTATGGGCCATGCTTAATTCCTTGAGATTGATCATCTAATTACTTTATATTTGTTAACGGAATTGATGCATGGATGTAAATGTACACTGGGAGGCCAAATTTGAATCGCGCCTTGTTAGATGAATAGTTTTCTTAACTGAACTGAATAAAGGTTACTTTAAAAGAGAGTTTATCGTCTCTTCACTAAATGCGCTCGAGTGGGGATATCATTTCCGATATGAGGTGCAGTAAGCACACTTGGCCTTGAGTGAGAGTTACTTTTGATAAGAGGAATCCTTTATTTTGGCTGATAATGATGCTTTGTGTCGAGGTCCGGAGGAGGAAGTTATCTCACTGGTGTGGACAGGACACGGGACCATATGGCCCCATTACTCGTGTCTATAAGGAAAATTCTCCAATTTCCTGCAGCCACAGTGAGTTGGATAATATTATACTATCAGCGACATCTGAGAGCGATTCCCAGACACAGCCACCGGCCTGGAACAGTTTTGCTTTACAGGACAGTTTAAGGTGGACATACACATAAACACACATTGTACAGAAAGTGTTTGTGTATAGGTGCAGAGATGTCAACACCATGTGTAGCGTTAAATCTCCAGGGCAAAAGGCTTTAGGAAACATGTCCATTTGAATTAGAATGTATACACACAAAGCCTGCATCAAGAACATTTTTCTTCTTAATGAAAAAACTCTTGTATATAAAGATTTAGTTGGCAAATAATGTTTGTGTTGCAGCTCAGGAGGCAACATGAAGTCAGCAATGGCTCAGGCTTTTGTAAACTCTACCTCATGTGGTTTTGTGAGCACAATGGATTTCCATGAGAACATTTGATTTAAAGGAGTGCAACAAGAGTTTAAGGAATGATGCCTTGCAGATTAAACGGCTTTAGAGAACTTGGCAAGTGGTTCAGTGGCCGTGAAAATCCCATTCTTACTGTATGTCTGGTAAATAACCAAGAAGACAAGGTTAAGCTAAAAATGCTGCATGACCATGTTGGCAGAGCATCATTCAATATTTGTAGGTGGTTCTCCAGTTTTTCTCCCACAGACCCAAAACAAGCATCGGTTGACTGTAAAAAAGCCTGTAGGTATAAAAGTGTGTCTGTCTCTCTGTGTTTGTCATGTGACGGACTGCAGACCAGTGTAGGGTGTACACCGTCTTTGCCCTCCATCACCCGGGATCAACTTCAGCAGGCTCTGAATTTAAAAGATCTATGATGTCGATGGAGGACAAAAATTTTTTCATGCAAATGATACATAAAATGAATGAAAGAAAAATAATGCTTTTAAACACCCTGATTTAGTTTTCCACTTGTTTCTTATCGACAGACGTCACTGCTCTGACAGCTCAGCGGGTCATTTGAAAATAATGCAGTTAGCCTGCCAAGGCCACGATTTGGCACTGTTGATTGATTTTGTAATGAAAACATAGATGCAAAAACAATAGACATTAATAACTGAGAGCACACTGACATTCGTATGGACAGATTAACAATTTGAATTGCTATACTGGGCAACTAATCTATAAGGCTCTGTCCACCTGAGACAAAACTATCTTTTTCTCCCTGTCGTTCTTAAAATGTTTCCAGTCCACACGGCACCGTTAAGAAAAACTCAAAATGACGTAGTACATATGCCAGGCTATAGGTGGCGCTGTAACGCTGCCACAGAAATACACCTAAAGCGGAGAAGAAGAGACTTAAGGTCGAGGTCACGGAAACGCGGTCAGTTTCATGTCAAACCATGGCCAGAATATTTCGATTCCCATATGATGAAAATACCCCCCTGACCTTTGACCCCCCAACCGGTAACCAGGATAAGGATAACATGTGACATATTAGAGGACAGGGAATTGGAAACTAAACATTTTGGCCATGGTTTGACATCAGCTGGATTAAAAGTAACCGCATTATAACAAAAATACATTTTTGATCTTTCCGTGATCTTGACCTTTCACCCAATCACTCTCAAAACTTAATCGAACCATCCTCTGATAATGACGGATCATCCCTGAAAATGTCATGCACTTCAGGCGAATAATTTTTGCAAAAAATTTGTAAAATCCATACATAAAAACCAATAAAGAAACACGCACAGATACAGTAAAAACACAACTTTCTAACTTTTATCTGCAAAAGTAATAAATATGTACATGAAAAGTCGGATAAAGTGGTAGAAAGGTTGGATGGTTAATACAAATAGAGCAGGATGCATTTTCCCTTTTGGGCTTACTTCTGCAATCATTTGTACGCTCGGTATAAAGAAATAAAAATCATCAGATGAATACATTCAATGCAAAAACTCTAAGATTTGTGCACATTTGTTGCCGGACATTGATCACGAATGTTGTTCGGTTGCTTTGGAAGTGTTTGAAATGTTTTGCATGGTTGGAGAAATTGTTGCACATCGTAGTTGTGTCGAGGGAGGTGGACTTGAGACGTCGTGGGCCACCCAACAAGCGCTTCTGCTGCCTTTTACTGGCGCTTTAAGGCCACAGTCAGCAGGTAATGAGCCTATAAAAGCAAATATGACAGGAAACAACAAGCCTTACTCTGCCAAAGGATTGATTAAAAAAATAAATTAAATCTGCTCAACAGCACAACTTGACCTCAATAATTAGATCTTGCTCAGTTACTGCTCCGAAAAGCAAACTGTAAAGATGATGTGTGGTTTACTAGGCGCTACATGTGCAGAGATAGTGCTCAAGAACCTGCACCTTCTATGGCTCTCTCATATAAGTTCACTTTTTGTATAAACATTTCAAAATTTTCTTTTATTAATGAAATGATCATGCTTTATATAGTAAAAATAAGCCTTTTGCATCAGTTCTTTATTCAATTGTCAAACCATTTCCAAAGTAATATCTTTATAGAAACATCTGAAATCGATGATAATGTTCAGCACTGATTGTGTTGTGAATGAACAAATACTGAGTGCCAGATCACATTGGTTGTGTATGTTTCAGGCCTTCTGTACATGCATGTATTATATGTTATTCAAATATAATTAAATTATATATATTGTAAGCAAATCCATCTATTCTTTATGTTGATACCATACGAGTAGTCACACACGCAATTATGGGAAAATTTCGAGTCATAGTTAGCCTCAAACTCATGTCTCGGTTGTGTGGCGGGGGGGGAACTGAAAAATCTACATGTGCACAAGAGGAACATGCAAACTCACCAAAACTGGACTCGAACCATGAGGCGGGAGTACTGACCACCACTTTACAGCCCTATAAATGAATTATATAATATTATGATCTGGCCTCGACTATCTGCGCTAAAGTAAGTCAATCGCTCGGGGTTGTGAGTTTGTGTCAAATGCACAAACTGCAGCATAACCTCAAACCTTAAATCCAACTCTAACAAAATGGTGCATTTTGCTAAATGTTGATTTATTACTTCAAGATCTACAGTTGCAAATTTTTAAGCAACATCAGACACATGCATAAATTTCCTCCTCGTGAGGGGGAAGCACTTTGAGCGGGGAGAAAAAAAGACGCCTCTGCTTGGTCATCTGAAGAATCTAGGATCATTGTGTGTATGTGTGATTATATGTGTGTGTGTGGGAACATAAATCTGTTTACGCAGCCTGGACCTCCTCGAGGGAACAATAACCAACGTCCCATAACGTTCAATCATTAGATTTTCAGGTGTAGACTCAGTTTAAAGTTGAGGCACGTTTAAATGAAATGAATGTAAGTGAGAGTAATGTCCTCTGAAGTGATGGAAATACGACTGTGTGTGTGTGTGTGTGTGTGTGAGCGAGAGAGGGTGAGACCCCCCCCCATTCCAGACACCGCCTATTTATAGGAGCGGCGGGCAAAAACTAAATATCAAAAATACAGCAATAATCCCTTAATTAAAATAAGAGAATATAGAGATGAATTTCTCTCAGACAAAAACAATTACTTTATATTG
>OMNM01023522.1:1965-14081 GCA_900302745.1 Parablennius parvicornis | reverse complement strand
CTCCCCCACCACCATCGCCTTCGCTCCTATCATCAATCCACAAACGCCAAACATCACATCCGGATCTCTTTAGAGAAATCATCACGAAGCCTTATTAGTCACCCCGGTCTTTCTCTCTCTATCCCCTCATGTACAACCCCGGCATCTCTGGAAATACATCCATCCAACCTTGTTTTTCTCGCTTCTTCATTTCAACACCAGTGATCTCGTTTGTGTTTTCTTCTATTTACTCGTCAAAAGTGTGTCAGAGGCAACGCTCGCAGCTCTTTGGACGTAAGCACAGACCCCGTGGCGATTTGAGGAGCTCCGGATTGTGGCGTGTTCTCGCTCTTATACAGACTCACCTGGTGCTCTCACGGCACCAGGACGTATGTTCCATTAGAGTGTGATGGGATGTGAATTGCAAATCAACCTGTTCCATCTGTGCAGCTATTTATTGATTCTGTTGGATATCAAAGCTACCGCGTGCAGTCATTTATTTCCTTTGATGGTTTGTGTTTCAATAAACTGCCTTTTTTTTCCATTACGCTTGTGTGTTTGTGCAGTATTCACACTATAGTGATGAGTTCAGTGAAAGAGGAGCTGCTGGTGTGGGGGCTCCATCTAGTGGTCATAACAGAGAATACAGCGAATCATAAATAACTTAAGTAAACAAATCAGTGCAAGAGATTTAGGCAGGTGTCTTTTATTTTAAACTAAAACAGCAAAACCAATAAAATGGAAACACATTTTAATCTCATTCTGAATAAGATTAATCCCCCTCAAATTGCACTTCCCGCAATTGTCAGACTGCACCTTGGCTGTTTCACAGCAGTGCTTCTCAAAGCTTCCACTGGGGGGCGCCAGAGAGCTTCAAAAGAAATTAAATGTTGAGGTCAAGGGGCTGCCTTTTCCAAGCTGAATTATTTATTCTCAAAAAATTATTATTAAAAGAAATGAGTCAGGTTAATGACGTAAAACTCAATAAATCTTTAGTAAATCTCAAGTGTAAGAAATGGTGACCAGGGTTCCAATCAAAAGTCCGAACCCGCGAAAGTAAAGTTGTGTTTTAGCTGATACCAACAGCCTTTATATTTGTATCTGAAAAACATTCTGAGCATTTAATCTAATAATAACACTTGTTGCAAGATAAAACACTTCTTGTGCTTTGAGTTTCAAACATCTTGTAAGTCTGCAACTGTTGGTTTTGCATTTGAGTGTCTGTGAATAAAATTCCACTTCCAATATTATATTATATTATATTATATTATATTATATTATATTATATTATATTATATTATATTATATCATATCATATCATATCATATCATATCATATTATATCAATGCGTTATAATATATTAGTTAACAGTTTCATAGTCCAGTTATTATTCTTTTGTTCTTTTTTTTTTTTATTCTAAGAAAGTAAAAATGTCATGAAAGGTTTCCATTCGAAATTGAGTGCTTTGAAAAACATCTACTTTAATTACAAATTACACCCTGCATGTAGATCAATTTAACAACATACATTTACTCATCCCACAAATGCATGATCCTTACAAATGTGGCACAACTTGGGAAAAAAACCCCTAAACTAATCAGAATTGTTCTCTGGGTAAACTCATCCTCTCGGCTACAGTCCAGTCATTGTGACAATGAGGCACCATTTAGACAATGTTTAAAATGAAAACGCATTATTTTGCGTTTTCACTTTACATTCAATTGAAAACAACGTTGTTCTCATGCTGTGCCACTAGAGGGTGCTGCTGGCACTTCTTTTTGTAATGAAACCACACACGAGAGAACAAAGACTAACAATGCAAATATACAGACAATCAGATGGAAAGACGACAAAATTGAATTTATATTACAGTGACTCTCAACTATAAAACAATCAATCAAGTCCCAGGATGTATGGATTAGGAGTTATTCCACTCTGGAGGCCGCCATTTTTGTTTTTGTCCATCTACTGAGCATGTGGCGCCGAACGCCATTGTTGTTGTCAACAGACACCCAAAATGCACAGAAAGTTTAGTATTTTCACATGTGAACGTGGCCTGAGTCGACTTTTAAACAGCACGAGATGTCATTGTCAAGTTATTGAGATATTTTTATTGTTTGCTGTGGTATGCGTCACCACTGTCACTGGCTTTTCTTTCAATACATTGTGTGAGATGAGGAAATCGCCGCCGCATGCTTCTACTTAAACGCCCTACTTTCATGATACAATATTGTTGTAGCATGAAGCTTTTGGCATAAATTTCACGGGAAAGTCAAACATCCCTGTGGTGGATGGTGGAAATTGCCCCGGGACTCCTCCTAATCCTGTGCGGTGACCTTTCAACGGTCCCCGAGCCACGGTTTGAAGGACCACACAGAAGGAGCCACACGTACGCTCCCTGTGAATAGATGCAGGGTCTGGACGTGGTTTCACAGGGAGGAGGAGAAGGAGAAGGAGAAAGAGGAGGAGGAGATGGAGGAGGAGGAGGAGGAGGAAAAAAAAAAAAGAACTAAAGTGGGTGGGAACTTTAAAGTTTTCAGAGTGGGTGTGGTCTTTTTTGGGACTGATGGTCGTGCGGGCCAATGAGCGCTCGGAGCTCCTCCCCCTCGACCAATCAGATCGTTGGACTGGAGAGCGACTGAGAGAAAAAAAAAAAAACACACGCTCCGAGCAGATAGTTGCACAGGTTGTGTGCGCGTGTTGTGTGTTGTCAATTCGCAGAAGAAGGAGAGAAACAAGTAGAAAGAAAGAAAGAAAAAAGAAGAAAGGGATGAGACGCGGTTTGTTGCGAAGCTGCAGACTCTGAAGAGGAAAGAAGTCATGGAGCTCATCATCCTCATCATCACCACAGCAAGCGGAGCTCTGGATCATCGCTGCGGATGAGTGTGGTCAAGGAGGGCAGCGAGAGAAAAAGAGAAGAACAAGAAGAACAAGAAGAACAAGAACAAGAAGAAGGAGCGTGTTTCCAAGCCGTGGGAGTGCTGGGGGGGTTGTGGGGGAGGATGTCAGGCAGGAGTGCAGGAGCGCCTCGGGGGTGCAGCAACCCCAGCCTGCAGCCCCTCAGAGCCACCGTCCCATACCAGCTCCAGAGGGGCTCGGCCCTGCTCTGCAGAGAGGTCAAGACGGGTAAATACACACTGAGGAGGAGGAGGAGGAGGAGGAGGAGGAGATCACTCTGCATTCACCTCCATGTGGTCCAGAGAAAAAGTTATTCATCACTATCTGCCTCGTGAAACACATCAGGGCAGTGTATCTGTGTGGGGACGATCAAACTTTTTGCAGATTTTGTATTTGAGAGAGTTTTGGTGGGTTTCCTTTGTCATTCCTCAACACACACTGGAGTTTTGTTCATGTGAAACTGTGTGATCCTTGTTAGTTTGTGAAGTTTCAAGGAGAAATGAAAGACAGGCCTTGACCTAGGAAACAACCAGGAGGTAAATCAGTGATGCAGGAGTGTTCAGGGTGAATATGTTGTACAGCACCAGGGAGCGGATAAACAGCAGATATGTGCTCTGTTGGTTGAACTTACTACTGAGCTGCCATTTTATATGACCTTTAGGCATCACAAAGGAAGATTTCTCTCAAAGAGAAAGCCATCTTTGTCATTTTCTGATTGGCAGAAGCTGATTTCAATAATATCTGACTTCTCTTTCTTTTTTTTTTTTCATTTGAAATGGTTTCAGTTTCAGTTGCTTGAAACTGCAATTGTTGTTGTTTCTTTTGTGAGATTTAACTGAGAAACCAGCTGATAAAGTGATCTAGGCTAGACGTTTCTGTCACGTTGGCTGAATTTAGTATGTTATCTGCCTCTTTCATTTGACTGTATGTTGCATTGCGGTTCTTTTCCTTATTTTGACATCGAGAATCTTCCGTAACTCAACTCAACTGTTGCAGTGAGGTCTTGTTTATGGCATGCTTAGAACCGAGCACGAAGAGGAAACTGTTTCCATGCTTTTGGAATCACAGTCTGCTAGCTTTGAGGTCTAAGAACTCCAGCTCACTATGAGGGGAAAGTAAAGTCAACAAGCAGGGCTGCTCACCCTGAAACATAACACTCTTCTCATAATGTTATTTGGACACTCGGCTGGCCCTTTTTGCACTCTGACCTGCAGGATTTCTTCTGCGTGCTTCGTGCTAACGCTGCAGCAGCTTTTTAAAGGCCTCTTTGTTTTGCTCAGGGAGTTTTCCTCTCAAACCGAACCCCGAAAACTCACATCTGCAGTTTGGACGCGCACCAGGGGAATGCCTGCTGATTTGACTGAATTATGTTTTATTTGTGTTTTCCCCTGAAGCAGACAGAACTGCGGCCCGCCCTCCGAAGCCCACCATCCGTAGAACTCTCTCCTTGGACGCAATCGTGGCGCCCTACCTGCAGGGACACTGGCCCAAAGAGGCGGAGGGTACGGCCGTTACCTGCGTCAATGACAAGGCCACACAGGTGAGGATCATGTTGGGCCAGAAGAGAGTGTGTCGTCAGAGCAGGTGTGTCCGTCAGGTTGTCTTCACGGTAATGATTTGCCAGGTTCTTTTCAGCTTTTCTTAAACCCTGAGGAGTTACAAGCTCCAGATGGAAGCCAGTGACGCCGGCGCAAACACATATTTCCCATGAAACCTGTTGCTTCATGTTGGGGAATAGTCTGGGCTTCTCCTCCACGTTCAGAAGGGAGGAGATCTGTTACGATGGCTCTGCAGGTGTCGGCTTGGTGCCACTGCAGAGGAAGGCAGCCAAGTGGAAATAGTCGTTTTTGTTCTTCTTTAAACTCTTCTGTTCGTCGCCCCCTTCCTCTCCCCACCGCCCCGACTGTATGAGCTCCCTAACTGGTGCACAAAGCCCCCCGGGGGCAACATCGCCAAGCTCTGCGGCTTCGCCTCCGCTCCTGACACAGTTTTAAACCCGAGCGAACCCCCTTCGCCTCCATTGTGAGGAGCAGACCCCTCCTGACCTCATTATACAGACACCCCATCCCCCCAGCGCTCTCCTTAACCACGCTCACACATGCTCCCCACCACCCACAAACTCCTTCTGCCTTGGTTCCCCTGCTTTATGTCTGCTGATCGATCGGTTCGCTCTCTTACCTGTTTCAAGCACTTTCAGCAGAGTCGAGTTGTTGGATAATCTTCAGGGATACAAATGCTTCAGAAAGTCTTGCACAGAACTTTCAAGAATAATTGACTGAAGGTCATTTTTCATTCTGTTATGAGGAGAAAAACCAGCTCGTAGAACAAATAGCAGTCAGGATGTCTTCTAATTGTAACTGGATCACTAATATTAGTGGAAAAGGCCAAATACCATTTATATATTGTGTCTTTTACTCAATATGGAACTCTAGGAGGAGTATCATTTCCGCCTCAGAAGAAATTATTTGTTTGATGTTTAACCCTAAAGTAGAATAGAAAACAATAAAGTCAAGTTTGGGTTAATTTGACTGAACCTGATTGTTTTGTTTAGTTTTTTGTTTTTTCTTTGGTGGTACATGTTTAATGAGTTCACTCAGGTCTTCAAGTTCAGAAAACTGTGATCAACTTCTCTCAGGATTGCAGTCTTTCATATTTAAACAGCAGTTCTGTTTCTCTTTCTCACACTTTTTTTTTGTGTGTGTGAGATCCATTCAAAGGTATTTACTTAATTCTACACTAACATTTAAGCCTATTTGACCACAGAGGTGGCACGGCACCACAGTGGTTTGCCCTGCTACCTCATAGTGCATAAACCACATTACTGGCTGTTTTTCCGGGGACTGCAGTTCGGCTTCCTCCTGCAATTCAAAAAGAAAATTGCCCACAGCCTGTAGGTCAGTGTGATGTACTGGTGGATAAAGGGACAAGAAACGACTACACTTGAATTTCTTTCAGATGGTATTGCATTCTAACCTAAATGAATGGCTACCAGTCTATGTATAACCATTCATTCAGAACTAGCATCATCAGGGCAGTAACCTTCAATCTGTGATTTTTGGAAACTTTCAATCTGAAAAAAAATACTGAGTTTCAGTGGTGACGCACGTTGTAAAGGGAACATCTGATCCTTTAAATATATATAAAAACATCCTATGGTTACTAGCTGACTCCTATGGTTTCTTTTCCTTTTTGATTGTTAATTTGACATGACTTGACTCCCGGACCTTTTATGACAGAAAAGCAGAGAAGCTTTGTGTCTGTATATTAATCATCACTGTGCTGTTCTGGACTTTTTCACTATAACCATCCAATCATAGACAAGGTGTCACACATGTGCAGCAAGAGCTTCTCAGTTCTTTCAAAAACACACAGTAATATTGAAAGTTTAAGTGACCTTTTTAAGTTGGGGGGAAATTGAAAGTACTCAATTAAGTCACACTTTTTGACAATTCTACAGCCAACAAATAAGAAATATACCCATGAGAGTTAAGACTATAAGGAAACTGTTATCTTCAGATTAATTTACCTGTTACAGTAACTGATGGTAATCATGTCGAGTGCTTTTAGAAAAACCTCAACATCACACAGTGGAACTCTTCTGTTCCACCACCTCTGCTGACTTTGCGGGCTGTTGGAGTCCAACCAAGTCTCCAACATGCTCGTACAATCACTCTGAGATGACTGGAGCTTTGTCACATAGCGTTTCATGCTGCTGATGCTCTTTGTAAGGTCATCCTCACTATTTCTATATCCTTGATTTGCTAGAAAGTGAATGGCTGATTAGATAGTTGATTAGATCTATATTCCTGTATGTTCCTGTATGGCCTTACAAAATGTTCATTAAGTGCAAATCAGGTTTAGAAAAAAAATTCTTAGATTGTGTAATTTTAGGGTCTGGGGTTAGGGTTAGTGGCTCCTTCGCAGGTCCTGGCTGTTTTCACAACATTTTTTCTTAAATTCAGCTGTTAATCTAATAAAGATGACTCAGATCTCACAGCTCCAGGTTATAAATTAGACATTTAATTCAGATACTTCAATAATCCATCAAGTAGAATCCGTATAAGCTCCTGGCCGTTTCTTATTTTCGCCTCTCCATGAAATATAACCCTGAATAAACATAAAAATGAATGAAGGATATAAAGTTTCTCTGGTGGGTGGAGAGATATTGATCACTAAAAAGCTTTGATCAAAGTTTTAAATGCTGAAAATGGCTACAAGTAGCAAACCAGGGTAAAACAATTTGAACGTAATCTTGAAACTGTAATACAATTTCAATGATACTTTCTAAAGCAAACAATTTATGCAAGTTCTTATCTCAGTTTTATAGGTTAAACATGCTTTGGAGCTCGTTATTCAGTGTTTTCGAAGCATAAAGTGACCTAAGCTCCTTATGTTATACCTGCAGAGAGGGACAGAGGAGGACAGAGAGAACATGGTGGAAAAACTGTCCCCCTTTTCAAAACTTGTCATTAACTCAACAGTTGCTTGGATATTTCAGTCTGGAACAAATGCTGGATTCACTGAGTCACTGACATCGCCATCTGTGCGTCCATACTGCTCATATGGCAAAAGAAACAACAAATCTCTGCCTCTAATCTCTTAAATGTGATGGTTTTGCTGTTGAATAAAACCTTTTTTGCTTTTTCCACTACATCTCCAAGTGAACACGCATTTTGATGGCTTGACCTTGTGTTTTAATGACTTTATAGCATGTTTACATCATGTAGTGACGTCAAATTGAAACGAGATAAATAAGGAACAGTTGTAGACTCTTTTCATATTTCTCATCACAAATTAAGGCTACGTTAAGGTCCAAGCTGGAAACATTAGCCATGCACACCAAATACTCAGCTACCTTGGGGTCTTTATTTAGGGCTACGTCCCATGATCGTGTTTTGCGGAGGGTAGGGTTGGTAACTCGACACCGGTGTCCCCGTATGATTGACTCGGACTCCGCTCTGACTTATTTAGCCGGGGCGAGACTCAACAGATGAGTGGAATGAAATGAATATGACGTTGGCGTCTTCCCGAAGGTGGTTATGGCGCCTGTGAGGATCCTCTAGGAAGCAGGTTGTACCTCAGGAGACAGACGTTCGCCATTTAATCGAGCTTCGAGGGGCAAGAGGCACATGATGGCGTGTTCGCTCAGCTGAGTCTGGAATGGACGGTACCAAGTCGGCGAGCGAGGAGGCATCGGGACTTCACCAACCCTGAACTCAAGCAGGCCTTCACGCGGGGATGATGAATGGCCAGTCACCTGCTCGCAGCCAGCAGGCAGCTGCGTTCAACCAGGCCTCTGCTGGTAGAAAATCAAGGGTCAACGTGAAGAAATCGGTACGGGGGAATCGGAGGGAGATGCATGGGGAGCTGCGACTGACAGAAAGTAGAAGTCCTTGTGGGCTGTTTTTGTTCTTCCTTTACAGTTGTGTGACTTTGCTAATAACAAGGTGGCTGTGTTTGTGCGTTGAGCGCACCGGGGCTGAGAGTTGATACTGACGCTTGTATTTATAGTCTGCACAGTAATGTGGTCTGGATGCTTTCTGGCGTGTGTGTGTGTGTGTGTGTGTGTATAAGCGTGGCTGTTTTGCAGCTCTGAGTGGTTTCTTGTCGCCTTCCTCTGCACAGCTGTTGTGGGGCAGGTGTGTGGAGACAGCTGCAGGGCTCAGCGTCGGTGCAGCACTCGCAACTCCACTAGAGTACACTGGCTTTCTTGGAAAATAGTAAAAGGTCGACTCTTGACAGGCAGGACTGCTGCCAGAGAGCTCATTTTCCAGCATGGCCTCGCAGAGAAAAACACTGGTGTCATTATTCAACACGCTGTATGATATTTTCTTTTAAAGACTCCAAGTTCTTGGGCAGAAGAGACGCGGGGAAGAAGAAGTGTTGGCGGACACAAGCGGTCAGCATCTTGGGGCAGCGCAGAGCACCTGAGAGAGGCAAGTAGCGTCCGCTCTATGGGAGCTCAATCATCAGTTCCTCTGTTCCTCTTTGTCTCGGTCTCCACTCTGCAGCCGCCCACTGCTAGCATGAAGCAATAACAGCCCTCGAGGGGCAAAGCCAGTAACCTACCCCCTCACAGTGACCCTCCAATCATTCATCTCCCCGGCTCTGCCCTCAGGTGGCCAAGCTGAGGCACCAGTTGCAGAAGCGTTCCCGCCACGCCCCCCCCTCAGCAGGATGCGAGCACCCCCTGCCAACGGGTCATGCAGCCGGCATCACTCAGGTAACCCACTGCCCCCCGTTCCCCACGGTGACGGGTCGGCCATCGCTCTGTGTCCCACAGGCAGACTGGGACGAGGCATAGTAACAGGGATATTAAAAAAAAAAAAATCTTTTCTTAGGACCGGCTGTCATCAAGGCTCCTGTGTTACTGCCACCCAGTCTCACACAGAAAATCTGAAACCAGCATGTCGCACTGTACCAATCACTCAGCATTAAACTACAATTCTGGGAATGTGATGTACGGGCACCATCTAAATCCGGAGCAGACACAGAAGATTTTCACTTGGGCGGTTAAATTAGGACCCGGGCATTGTGGCTTTGAAAACCTCAATGAATTTGTAAAGTATCATCATGTTCAGACAAATTTAAATGACCAAGAAATTGGGCTGCACAATAGTAGGCCCTGTTTTGTGTTGTGTTGTGGTTGCCAGTGTTTTTGAAATCAGCCAGTTGACATGTAAACGGTGTAAAACTGTGTTTTTCTGAAACGTTACGGTCATATTAAATAGTTTTCCAATGTATTCTGATCAGTAACAACAAAAACAAAGAAGAATTCTCTGGTGTTTTGTGCCGTTCACTGATTTGAATTTAGCAGTGTACATTTACCACACTATCATCTGCATACATGCAGACACTTTACTCTCATACAGCAGATACCGAGTGGACCTGTACGACAATGAAAGGCAGTTTAAAGGTGCTCAGATTATTCATCGTGCTGTTTTCTGCGTGCACGTATGGGTGATTGGATTACAGAAAGCAGCACCCTCTAGTTGCCTGACATGCAAACTACATTGTTTTCAACTTTTCCGTTTCTATAGTGATCATTTTTAGAACGTTTGTCACCTGAACATGAAACATTTCTTAAACTAAACTGCATTTATTCCTCATAATTACTTTCAGCAAATAAATGAACACTCAGGATTATTTTTTGTCTTTGTTTTTTGGGATTTTTAATTGTAAATAGTACTTTCTCTCCCTGGACCCACTTTTCACCAGATACAACTGATTGTGACTTTTTTTCAGATGTAGCTTTATTGTTTTTCAAAATAAAAGAAACATCCACATGACATGCCAGCGGTTTTACATATTAACGATCAACGATTGAAATAAAATCAATCTGGTGCAGCAGGGCTGCATCTGATCGGCCAAATATGTTGACATGCAGGGTGTGAACACGCGATGCTTGAAACAATTTTAATCAAAGAATTTTTCACATGTTTATAGCAAATGTTGATATTATAATCACAATAAATGTGTCAAATTAGCCCGGGCTAAATTGATAATAAAGTTTGAATCAAGAGCTAAAACAGCATGTCTATCAGATATAAGAGGATGTGTGCTACAGTAAGGGTCCAAACATACATCATCAGAACTGAGAAACCAAACAGATATCTCTGAGATGACTGTGTCACCCACCTCCTCCATCCCATACCATGTTTTAAACCGCCTGTCTTTCACCCCTGTGCCCTCAGACGTTGCCCCTGATGCCCCTGAACAGACTCGCTCCGCGGCTGCGGCGAAGCGTCGAAGGCCTCAACTTGGAGCTGGAGGAAGTGTTTGTGTCTGAGAAACCGGACGATGATCACGAGGTAAGGTTATGTGATGTAAGATAACCAAGATGGAGGAAATAATTTATATTAAATGCCCAACCAAAGATAAAGATATACTGTTAAAAGTTTTTTTTTTTTTTTAACTGCAACACAATTACAATCAGAAAACTTGGGAAGGGGTTCTTTGTTTTATCTGTCACTTCTACTGCCGAGTTTGTAAAATCAAAGAGATTTCCACATTTTAAAATTTTTGTCTAGTTTTCAATCACTTAACTAAAAAAATAAAAATAAAAATTATCATAACATTTACTGTTCATTATGTATGAAAGAGGTTATCCTGATAATGTATTAAGTCCTAAAATACTGCTAATGTCCTCTCTTACTGTAATATGTGGTCATAAACACATGACATGAAATTGATATAACAAATGTACTATGTTAAGTATGTTTTAAGTCCTTGTAGCGCACCTTCAGTAGATTTTGGGTCAGGGTTTCAGATTCTAGGCTGCTATTAAACAAAACATATCATTAGGACCACGAAGTAGTGTAAGTAAGTTAACTGCAGCAATTTGCATATTTGACTATTTAAGCTTCAGAACAGAATAAAGTGTGCTGCAAGAGATGTAAAATACATGTTTTATTAATGCTGAGAAAACACATTAAACAACTAAAATGTATGAGAACAGCAGCCTCATGTCTCCACAGTGAGGAGATAACATCCTTTAATATTGTTCTGCTAGCTTTCATTGCTATCCTCAGCGGATATGGAGCAAAGTTTGTAATTTGCGGTGCTTCAATGTATGAAATAATGAAATAAAAAAAAAAATATAATGTGTATTTGCCAGTAATTTCAGCTGAAACTGTCCCATGAGCCAATTTCCAGAAATAATTGGCTGGTTTCACAAGTAGTGACAGGATAACGGTCATTTTAAGAACATCTGAAACAAGGATTGATTAAAATTACTACAAATGAGTATATTTCTGGGTTTGTTTCAAAAGAAAACCAATAAATGCATACATGTTGATTAACATCAACACTCTCATCAATCTTTGGATTCAATGTGCTTGTTCACATTGTGATGAGATTGATTTGATTGTTAACTGATTTATGGCTCTTTCTCGTGCACACGAGATACATAATACAATTTTGAGACTAGTTTTTGTTCACACAACATTAGAGAGAAAGTATATCACAATGTTTGTTTTTTGCTTTCAAAATGTTTTTAGCCTTCTGAACAAAAATTACAGCTAAAAGCGACTCAGTGTAACGTTGTTGTTTCACTATTGACTAATTAGTGAAGAAAAAAAGAAACGTTTCCAGCTCGTGAGTGTAACGGTGGCTGTCCTCCTCTTTACATATCAGATCTTGGATATCCCAGACGGCCACAGGGCTCCGGTCCCGGCCCAGAGATGCAGCAGCGGCTCTCAGAGCGAGCCGTCCCCGGGGCCCCTGGACCCGTCCCTCCT
>OMNM01023519.1:15241-36873 GCA_900302745.1 Parablennius parvicornis | reverse complement strand
TGCATCATTAGAGGTGACGTGTTCCAGGTGCACCTGAGTTTTTAAGATGTGAAATCAGCAGGATGATCGAGGGAAATGTGATGCGCCGCGAGATCAGAGGCTCCAAACATGGAACCGGTCCAAAATCTCTTTTAGCACTTCATCGATAACAGCTGGCCTATGATTCACCGCATCTATTTCTGCTAACACATTCAGCCTAGGGGAAGGAGTGCATCAACGCAACGTGCTGCGCATCTTATCGCAAACTCCCTGCAACTCATCTCCAACGGCACTCCAATACAAAGCCAAAAACCATCAAATCAGTTCAGATGGAGAAGAATGTAATCCGAGTGACTTTAGAAAATACAAAAAATAAAAAGATGTAGGAAAACAAAGGAGAGAAAGAAATTAATAAACGTCAAGACAAAACGGAAAGCTGAATTTTCAGTTGAAATCAAAACATGGCACAACTCTGCAGCAGGCAAGAACAGGAGGCACACACCAACCTGAACTTACCATCTTCTGGGCATTCTACTTCACCGAGGGGGAACAAAACATGGAGGGACAGGAAGGCAGATATAACAAAAAGAGGATGAATAAACAAAAGAATTGGAAAGGACGGGGGAGAGGCAGAGACAGACGGCATGCTAACACGTCTCAGAAACCAAGAGTGACATTTTCACAAACTGTAGGAGTCTAATCAGCTTCTTCCTGGTGGGAACCAACTGGAGATAACTCAGCATCTCTCAACAAGTGGACAGTTATGGAGACTGTTCACTTTTATGAGCGTGGTTCACATGAAAAACCTACTATAGTTGTGTGTTCCAATCAGAACATTTCTTAAATTAAAGCGGCCATTTTTTATCTCGCTTAGAGCTTGATCATTTCATTCTCATGGAAGCTTATAGTTTTGTCTTTCCCTGACTGATGGCACCCTTGAAGCCGAGACTTCCTTATCGAGACATTCCAATAACAATCAGGTGGGCCCGTACTTACCTTGATCTCAATGTTTCCCACTTTGGCTGTTGAGCGAATGATGGGCCTGCCAACAAGCGCTGGGAAGATGTGCTCAGGGAAGTTGGAGCCTGCATAGCCGCACTTGACAAACTGTGAGAGAGAGAGAGAGAGAGAGAGAGAGAGAGAGAGAGAGAGAGAGAGAGATTCAATCTTAGTGAAATAAATCATATGATTCAGCGAAAAAAACACATTACCGTCACCCTGCTGAAAATAAGTTTTATGCAAAGAACTGTGCTAAATGTTTTTTCTAGTGTGTTTGGGGAGTGGGGCGTTTATTTTTTATATAGCTCCATGCAAATTGCAAAGTGAACTAGGAGGAGATGAAGTCTATTTGTTGCGACCACCATTTGCTTTCAGGATGATCTGTTTCGAGGTGTAAAGCAACTCATTTTAGACCGCAAGACACATACAAACACATTCAACTTGATCCTGAGAGGGTTAGGTTAGTAAAACAGCAGAATAACAACTTTTTGGCCGATGACAGCCAGTAGAGTATAAATCAGTAAAAATTTGTCGGATTGACGTAGATGTTCACACTTGTTTTTCTCAAATAAAATGCTCTGAATCCTGTCACGTCCTCACAGGAGAGTGAGAAGCTGATGGCACAACAAATGAACAACTCATTAAGTTTCCCATGAAGCAACTTGTGTCATTCACACTTGACTGAATTCTTAGATTGATATCTGTCAATATTTCCATCGCTGCCGCCACACTGAGCGGACGTTACCATCTTTAGTTAAGCATCAACGTGTCACTTCAGCATTATAAAAATTAATCAGCCGATATAGCAGCCTGAATGTTTTATTTACCAATATCGGAATTGGCCCCAAAAATTCTTATCAGTTGAGCCCCAATAATAACTTTTCAATACAAATTTATGTAATGATTCAAAATGTTTCCAATGCACAACAGGTTATTTTTCAGTATTTTAAAGAAAAATACACTTCAATTAGACAAAAATGTAAAATTGAAATGAATAGCAGCAATAAATTACTGAAACTAATATCTCTGTTTTATTGTTGTGCTACAAAAGTGAAGTGAGATGACATTGTGAATTATATTATTCAGAATGCAATATCTTCCTGCAGGAACGCCAATCTTTTCCTATGAGATTTTCTACTGCACATTTCAAGTCACGATATGAAGTGGATATGTGGAGAGCTGCAGGTTCAGGCTGGCCATGTGTATCACAGTGTTAGATGGTGTCTCCTTCATAAAGTCACTGATCAAAAGGTGATTACTGGATTTCGTCTGTATGATGAAGACATCGACTTTATTTCCCCCAGAGATCATATGGAGAAAAAAAAGCCTGAATCAAGTTGCCTGAAACTTTGGGCTTTTACTTTGACATTTAAGTGTTGCAGCAAAGTGTTTGAACCTCAACTAGGTGCTCGATCCTCCTTGACACTGCACTTATTCTGCATACACATTTAACATCTTGAAGTATTTCCACACAAAACTGCTGACAGCTACATTTGTGTGGCCACTTTTTGACTGAAGGATCGGACTTTCCTGTTCAGACGAACACTGATCACATTGAGGTGAAGGTTTACACACACCAAGAATATAATCTGAATCAGTAAATGGCTCAATCCTATAATGCGCCGCAGTGTGATGTTGGCTGTTTGTGACCTGCAGAAACTACAAACTCTTGGACAGGGCCAAGCTAATCATAAGTGTTTACATGACAATACTAAAACAAACTATCAATTATTTGCATTTAGTGTGGTTAATTTCACTGGAGATGAATAAACTTCTGCTTGATTCAGTTCGCGCTTGTTGATGAATTGCAAAAAAAGACACTTGACCTTAGAAATGAACCAAATGGAGCTCATGTTCGCAAGACAAAAAGTGAAGTCAAAGCGTTAGTCAAAATGACGACGTGAGGCAGCCTGCAGAGCGGTGGCATATGCGGCCGAGGCTCACTCGTCTCACTTCCTCTTGACTTCACAATTCAACCACGACACAAGGCGGGTTTCTTTCTTTCTTCAAACCTCTTGAAAAAGTCACATCTCAAAAAAAGCCTTATTAGTCAGTAACATGCTGAGCCAACATCCTGTTTGACTGCTGACACAGTTTAGATAAGGAAGTGCCTCAGCTCTGAAAGGGGTACTTTTTACCTGAGAGGATATTAAGTGCAGGATTTGCTTATTTTAACAAGCAATTACAGTTGACCACTACAGTTTTATACATGTAGGGGTGACACACCAAATCTCCTACTGATGGTTGGCTCCTATTTTGGCGAGGGCTGCTTTGTTACCACAGGCAGAGATCACTGAATAGGCATACCAGGCACAAGGCCAGGGGCCCAGGAGTCACAGGACCCCTGATCTTGTCCTTTCTAACTTCAGTTTGGTCCAAATCTGGCTTGATTCACCATCTCACAAAAATCTCATTCTCCTGGTTGGGTTTTTGCAGAAGTCAGATTACTTTCACATCTTTGCTTCACAGTTTTGCAGTTAAATGCATCCAACAGTGACTTAAATAGGATGTGTTGAAACAGCTCATCTCTAAAAAAAGGTAAGGCACCAGGGGAATTTTTTTTTATTGACATATTTGGAATAACCACACACTTAATCCATTCTTAACCATTAACTATACTACAAGCACTTTACTTGTAATATAATGCAACACAAAAATGTGGAGCCCAAACAACTGCCAGAAATGAATGAATAAAAACATATCTCAACTTTAGAACGTCCAGCAATCCCAGTTTTCAGACAAATGAATCTAATGGGCCATCAACGGATTCATATTACATCTATGCAGTAAGTTGACTGAGTGACACACTGCATATTTTAGTTGTGGACAAAACTGGATGTTTTAGGCTGCATGCCAGATTTCAGGAAAAACAGGTCAGTGTTTTTTAACCATTTTGTGGGATTTAAGAGATGATGTGAAAAATCATCCAAACGAGACAAACTATTGCCAGATTCACAAGGTGACTCATAATTACAGTTGATCAGCATGGAATTAGAAACAAAATCTAAAACTATGCTGTTTTTTATAACCTTGTCGTTTTTCTGAGCCTTGATTCCGGTTTATTATTCATGATCTGTCCGTATTAGAAACCTTTATGATTACATAGCTGCAACTTCCTGATTGTTTAAGAACCAGTCAAAAGCCCCAACTTCATCTTTCAGCAGAACATGTAAAGACATGAATGCACAACTGAAAGCCACATCTGAAGAAGCTCGATCATGTCATATTAACCCGACTAGTTTATTACCAAATTGAAGATAGTTGCAGAAAAGGAAAAAAAAGGTGGTTCCTCAATTCACCTGGCACGGCCTAGCTACCGTTACACATAACTAACGATGAAGGTCCATACGAGGGGAGAAATCCAGCTACAGGCCTCCAACAGGAAACCAAGAGTGCAGCGAAAAGAGTGAATGTGCAGATTCCGTGTGGTTTTCCTGGAGAAAAAGTGAGAAATGCCTGCCTGCAGCTGGCAGACAGTCGGAACCAGACAGCCAGCTGTTCAACGCCAGCTAGCAGGCTAGCTCGCTAGCAGCCGAGGCTCAGCCTCCACTAAACAAAAGATTTCCCCTGTTTGTTTAAATGTCGGGGTTTGAGTAGCCGAGCGGGGTGTAATTTCTCCTTTCATCCGGGCTTTCGCATCCACCCTGCGAGCTTATACCGAGTCTGGTTTGGATGAATGAAAAAAAAAAAAAAAGCCCAGCCGGCTAACGAGGCTAGCTGGCTAGCTACACACCCAGTTAGCTTGGAGGCTGACAGCCTCACTTCCTGATCCCGAGAACGGCTCGACATTTACGGCTCCGTTTCACTGCGGGACGCGGCCCCACCGCGCACCGAGCACACACAGTGAACTCACCCCGGTCCCATTGTCGCAGACCACCACTTTCCTTCCCTGGCTGTCCATTATGTCGAAGCCGAGCCGCCGTTGAACCTCCCTCAACTTTCTTCAGTAAGCAGGAAGGAAGACAGCGCGAGCCGGCCGCGAGGAGGAGGAGCAGGAGGAAGGGAAGGGTGCTCATCCGGGGTGGAACACACAACACAGCCTCCCAAATACACAACAATCTGCACCAAATGGCTCAAACCTGCACGTAAAAATCATCCTTTTTCAGCTAACACATCGTGTGACATGCCTTATTCTACACTCTCATTCCACCCTCATTCATTGTATATCATGAAATACCAAATGTTCTCACGTTCTTCAATAATCTTTAATAAATTGCATGAAAATCTATACTACACAATTTATAGTACCTCATATCCCTATCAAATGCATGGCATCATATTTTACATCTACTTTCTTCAATAGCTCAAGATTTCTGCTACAAAACACATCATTTTACTTTCAGAGGCTCCAACTTATTCAAATTCACCATGTAAACAATATATTTTATATTTACTCACTCCTATAACTTCAAAATCATTGCATAAAAAATGGTTGATTTTACATTTACTTTGTGGTTGATTTGTATGTTGGTTTGAGCCGCAAATAACCTTTTATTTTCTTAAATCTTGAACTCAAAAGTGTTAAAAAAAAAAAAAACCCAATCACATTCTTCACTGGCTCTAAGAGATTTGAATTTACCACATAAACTATTGCATTTACATCAACTTCAATGTACAGTAAATACATTCATGACCTAAAATATCTTATAAAAAATTACTTTAATCAATATTGCAGTATATGACATTTTAGTTTATGACAAAAGCTGTTTTACTACAAGTCACTTCAAAATATTCAAAACATTAATAAGGTATATAAAATTAGTCTTATTTCATCCTGCAATTTCATCAACAGCCCATAAAGTGCTTTATGTTACACTTTCTCCCTCCACTATTCATAAATTCATAACATAAAAAGCAGTATTTCACATTTACCTTCAAAATTTTACGATTTGGTACCATGATAGATAGCCATATTGCATCACTTCTTCCAGCATATTTGACATTAATGACTATTTTACATATGACAAAATCTTAAATGTACTTCATGGGACACCTATCCCTCCAATGTTGTCATATTCATTACAAACATTGATTTTACACTCAAACGCTACAATACGTATTAATTTATGACACAATATCCATTTCTCTTTGTCACAGAAACAGCTGTTTACACCTGTTTGCATATAACATTTCTGTAAAATGTTCATATGAAACACCTCATTTTATATTCATGACTAATTCAAATTTCTCCCAACATGTTAAAATTGAGTAAATAAGAAGGATAATTGCCCCAACAACAACAAAAAACT
This sequence comes from Parablennius parvicornis, assembly GCA_900302745.1. NCBI lineage: Eukaryota > Metazoa > Chordata > Actinopteri > Blenniiformes > Blenniidae > Parablennius > Parablennius parvicornis. Next base: position 30,646 of record OMNM01023519.1, on the reverse strand, counting down.
CAATGCCAGCAAGCAACCTGCTTTCTTTATTCCAGTTAAATAGTGTGAATGTTTTACTGGATACATTTGGACTAAATTCATCTATTTACCACTGGCACGTGAAGCTGGACATTCAAGGAGAAAAGATATTATTAAACAATTGATAGTGTACATAAATAACATAGGACAGGCAAGAAACTGAAAGAAAAATAGCCAAAATCAATTGTGAAGTATTTTAAATGTATCATTAAAACAGATCAAAATTAAGACAGTTTTCATCACTGTACAATGTGGTACAATACTTTAAACAGGTAAATAGTAAAACACCAAAAATAAAGCTGAAATAGATCAAACTGTAGCAGAAACTGATTTAAAGTCTCCACTAGCGGATGATCCAACAGAAATTAAGAAGAAAACTACATTCTGTAAAATACCTATATGGAACATAAAGGACACTGTATGTAGTGCAACAAGCAATCCACAGAGTTCTTTTATAGAACACCCTTGCAGATTTATCTGTTAAAACCTTGGATATAAATAAACTGATGTGTATTCAAATGTGCTTTAAATTAAAGTGTGAGTTGACTATCTGGTGATAATCTGTCTTTTTTTAACTGACAGCTTTCAGGCTACAGGCAGAAGATCTCCAGCAGATGGAGTGTTTCCTCCCAAACACAATCTTCTTCATAGTGATCTCAGAGATCAGTCCAGGTTGTGAGTTGTATATCATCTTTAATCAGATAAAATAACACCTAAAGCAGCAATACATGAAAATAAAAAACTGGTCAACAAAAGAAACCTGCCTGGTATATGTCTTCAATTAATCCTCCAGGTCCAATAAACTGAGAATTGTGTTTTGTAAATTACATCCTTGCTGGAACAGTGCTTTCTGGCAACATGTCTTATTGTTGAAAAGTCAGTTTAATTCCCTTTATATATGCATTTGTGGGATGTGCAACAGAGCTGATAGTGTGTTGTGTGCTTTCAAAAGGCTTTTAAAGATGTCCTGCCAGGAAGCGTAGCCACAACAAATAATTTCTTGACTGTTTTGTGGGTAGTTTATATGTGCAGATCACTCATCAGGGAATCGTCAAGCTTTGGGAACGAGGACGCTGGGAAACATGAGGACCTTGGCCTGCATGAAGGACAGGTTGGGAAGTCTAGAGATCACGCTGCAGGCATCTGTGCTCAGATTCTCATCCTGCAGAGGCTTCCTGATGGAGAGCACACACACACACAAGTTATGTCTGTATGTCTTCTGTGGACATTGCATGCACTCACAAAGGGCTTACCATAAAATAAACAGTAACAACTTCTAACCTTTATCTGAAACATGTACAATTACAACAGATTTAACGGGAGTGTGCCACATACAGCCACATGGAATCTAAATGGGTCAAACCAGTAAAAACAAAGTTCAGTTCCAGATCTCACTGCTGTCATGAGTACTAATCTATTTATCTAACAGGATCAAGACTGAATAAATCCATCTTATCAAAACATTAAAACATAGTTACATAATGTAAATGTCTTTTAGAATGACCTTTATCTTCTTGTCTGTTACTATTATTTCTGGCAGACCAGTTTATGGCCCAAGATAATTGTTAATGGTATAATGCATATCCTGTTCACATTTTTTTTTTTTATGTCTATGCACCCATTTGATCACATGCATTACTTAGGAAATGTTACCTATATTAAACAGCAAACTAAACTTTCAAATTGATTCTTTGTTGCACTCTTTGTAGAGACCAGACTATGTTAACAGGCATCGACCTCTGACCTGAGTGAAATGCATGTCTTCTCTGCGGAGGACAGCAGGCGACTCAAAGTGTCCTGCAAGTGGCTGCTGCTGCTGATTTCCAACTTGCTCATGCTCAGCTCGTACAGCTCGGGGTCGACTCCTTTACACGAGAGCCACACGAGACACATGAGAGGCTAAAGCTGCACGGACACCTTCATGCTGCGTCTAGAAGCAATGTGCAGATTCTCTGACCTGGAGGAGGGCTGCAGCTCCTGCTGCTGCCGCTGCTGCTGCTGCTGCTGGACCTGCTCGCCTCCTCCTGACCAAAGTAGTCCAGGTTGAGAGCAGAGCAGCCTGCCCCAGCAAGGAGACACGGTGGACAGTGGAAAGAAGGGATCTCTTTCATGAAAGGAGAATTATCACACTGTTGAGAATCATCGACAGTGAAACCTGACCTTAAAAGTCAGGAATTAGCAAAAATAGGGTTGGGCAGCTTTAGATTCATATTTAGATATTTATTATTTCCCCTATTCAGACTTAAAACTAAATTTTGTTTTATGAACACTTGATTTTAAACTTAAAATCCTACTTTTGTTGGATCTCCTGGTGGGAACTTTTCCGGTCGTTTCAGCCCTGATAATCAACAGTTACGTGGAAGTATCCAGTCCTGAAACCACACCCTTAAACGTTACAGTGCCACAATAGACCTGTTCCACATGTCACGGCAGGAAAAAAAATCACATGTTTTCAATGAGAACTTATGAAGTGAAAATCCAGTCTGACGGCAGCCTGGTAACCTCAGTGACAGCAGGACACAGAAAATGTGAACTCTGAAATGTTTATGGTTAAATGGAGCTTGACAATGGTGGATGATTCTCATCAGTAAGATCTTACAAGAATTTGTGTGCTAAAGTTATTGAGTTATTATGATAAGCTGTGATTAGTCCAATATAAAGATATTGTATTATTTTATATTGTCCGAATTTGCACAAATTAATTCAATATCACTATTGTTTGTTATTATTGAACATCTAAATTAACATTACCCTAAACCAACACATAATTTTGCTTACTCAAGTAATTTCTTGGGACGTTTCTTTTCTTTTATTGTAAAAGTACAATGTCTTGTAATGCTACTTTATGCCACAAGGTGGAGACCAAAAGTGAAAACTGTGCCCCGCAAAGGACAGAAAATATGATTAAAGTCAAAGTTTCTGACAGAGGTGACGAAACTGAGGGACTGTGACTCACTGCTGCCACCCAGTGCACAAAGGTGGCACTACTGAAAGCTTTAAAACTACCTTTAAAACCTGAAAGTTTGAATTATTATTACTTGCATTAATGCTGAATGTTTATTTTTTTCGTAAAAACATCAAGTAGATATTAGAATATCTGAAAAAGACAACTCATGTTTTTTTTTTGTTTTTTTAAAGCCGAAAGAATTTAGTTCCAAGAAAGTACGTGATGTAAGTACTTAGAGAGTAATTCATCTTTGCATTCAAACACACAGAAAGTCTCACACGGAGTGAAAATCTGAGGAAGAAAAGCAACACCAAGAAGAAAGGATCCAACAATTTATTTCAGTATTTACAAGGATTTCCCACAATTCCTTATTGCAGTGCGTTGATTCTCAGGTTGAGCAATTGCATCTTGAAAAATGTAACATAAAGAAAGATTTCTGTCAGTAAACGAAAGGTCAAAACTTCAGCACCTCTTAGAAAATGACTGCCAGCAAAAAAAAAAAGGCACAACTCAATAAAAACAACAAGTGGATCCACGCCTAGGAATTAATATGAATGGAAACAAATCCATGAAAATAAAGATTTTAGGCTGCTCTTTCTAAACATTGTACTTTGAGATTCAGTGCCTTTTCAGCGTGCTGGACACGTTCGCAGGAAATGTCAAACAGCATTAAACAGAAAGCGCAGCTACAGTGTTTTAATGTTTTTCAGGTTTAATACTCATCATATTGAGAGACTATGAAAATACGCATCTAAGCAAATTGAATTATAGCCCCAAAATATATTTAATAACAACTACAATGACAAAAGGTTAAAGTATAACATGATATAGACAGATAATTATTTCTACAAATGAATTATTGGTATTATTGTGGTCTGATTTTATTTTTTCTGTCAAAAACTGCAGATGCAATGTTATCTCTTCCTGCACTCAGCGCCACGAAGAGAATATACTGCCCCTGCTGTTCATACTATGTTATTACAACACTGTCCTGTCCAGTGGAATACTAAAGAGCCGGTCACTCCTGAGAGGTAGGGTATATCTCTTTACTGTTACCGTATTAAAGCCAACACTTAAATTATGTTTGATAATCAGCAATAAATAGAGCTGCAGTTTGGAAAACCTCTGGTCGAAAAAAAATGTGTATATTAAGGTGAAGAACAAGCATAAAAGCTTTAAAAACCACGAGCAGAGGCTGTTTGAATTTCTCCATCTATAGACTAAACTTCTTCAGGGTTCATTTGGGTAATTAAACTAGAAAAGTTGATGAAAAGCTCCATTCAAAGAGATCATTTCATAAGTGTCATGCTCCTAGCCTAAAAAATTAATTTGTCTGTTTTTATTACAGTGATCGTCGATTTCGTTACTAATTCCACATTTCCAATAAATATAAGTATTTACCTCAGTGTTTCCTTCTTTTTCTTTAAATACATGCAGCAGATTTACTTGTGTGGCAAAGTGTGTTTGTTAGTAATATTACAATTGAAGCAATATTTGTTATTTATTAGAGACATCTGAGAGAAAGTTTTAATACCAAATTCAAACAATAAAAAAGACACAACGTCTTTGTTATAACAGCGTCCTCTTCACGGCTCTGTCTTATCGTTTTAATTGCGAAGCCAGTTGTAAATAAATATGCATAATGTGTAATTTTTCAACCAGCACCTTAAAATGCTTTTTGTGTGAAAGGATTGTATTAATGCTTATTTTGTGAATGCTGAAAATAGATGCTTCTGTCCCCACCCCCATCAATTCATCAAATTAAATCAGCAAAAAATTTCCTGAGCAAAGTATAACATTTTGTTTTGCTTGTTCTTTTTTTTTTTTTTACACAGTTTTTGATTTAATCAGTCAAATGATTCAGACGCCAGGGTTGCCAGGTCTGCAGCTACTTCTTAAAAAAGACTAATTTTGTATGTGACGAACGGGAATAATATCTATGGGTCTTCTTAAGAAGAAGTTTGAACTCTCGTCAAGCTGACTTTGGGCCAGATTAACACATGCACACATGAAACCCTCATTCACACACAGTGACCCAACACAGTCACTGTTGTTAACAGCGTCTCGCTACTCGCAAGCAAAGAGCTAACAACAACAGGATGGCCCATAAGGAGGCGGAGCCTAGTTATGGGAGGAAATGCCCAAAAAGAGCTGGTTTTCAGTGGCCGTTAGGCTGGTTTTGTCTCTCAGACCTGGCAACCCTGCCAAAGACATACAAACAAACAAAAAAAGTAAAAAAAAAAAAAAAAAAATTAAAGTGCAATACTTTCAACGGCCAGGGATAGCCACGCCATCAGGAAGAGCTACACAGTTAGTGCAGCGACCATCAATACAGGAAATGAACATGCTTGTTTAAGCAATCTAACCAACATGGCACGTGTTCTGACTGGTTTTAATAGAGAGAAAAAAAAATGTTTAAATGTAAAAAATCGGTGTCTTTTGAACGCAAATTGAACAAAAAGTGACAAGATAAAGACGTCAAAACTCTTAAAGCAGTGTAAAACAGTGCACATGATCAGGTGGGATCTCCTCAACATTCTCCAGTTTCTAAATCATGAGTGGGACTGATAAATACTGAGATAAATTCTTTCTCAGAGGCGAAGGAAGGTTAAGATCAGACAAAAAAAAAGCGAGAAATGGAAGAAAATGGAGGGCGGCACAGTGTTTCCCCCGTCAAAGGTTTTAAAGTATTGTCACTGATTTATAATGTTTTTGGTTTTGGCTGCACATTCGTCTCATTTTAAGTCTCGGGTTAATTGAAAACAAACAAAACAAAACAAAAACATTTGAATAACGGGTCGAACCCATCTTTCACAAAAAGTCCCCGAGTGAGCGGGGAAACACGGCGTGAAATCAGAGAAGCAGAACATGCCCCGGAGGAAGGGACAAAATCCCAGAGGGAACTCTGAAAAAGTTTTCAGCTCATTAGCAGAGGCCGTGTCGGCAAGGGAGGGGGAGGGGAGGGGGGAGGCTGGTCGTCTACTTCCGACCCCAGAAGTGAGGGGCTCTGCGAGGGGACGTACCGTCCTGAGAGCTGCTAAGGCCACGGCTGCTCCAGTCCAGCTGCCTGGAAGGAATCTCCCCCTACAAAACAGAAGAAATGAACAGTGAACAGCGTTTAACCCTTTTGGCAACTTCTTTATTTCAGTTCTCAAGTGTTTAAAGGTCAGATCAGTGGGCTGCTGCCTCCGTGTGAAGACGGGGGAAAACGGAGTGACTCACCCGTGCTGGATGAGCTGAGAGGTCTCGGGGTCCTGGAGGTGCTCCTGTTGTGACCACTCTGCGTCCTGGAGAACAAACAGCTGGTGCAGGGTCTTTGGTGGGCTCAAGCAATCCCTGATGAACAATCCAATGGAAGGAAAATGTAAAAAAAAAAAAAAAAAAACAGCGACGGAGTCCAATATGTTCTTTCAAGGATAATCATTTGTGACAATAGCACTTGGCACTTCAACATTGTAACAATACAGTAACAAAACAAAATGATTTGAAGCATCAACAAGTATTATTACGATGTGCTTTGAGGAAGCGGCTGAACAGTCATCTACAGTGTTTGTGAAGTGGTTACAGAATGAGTGAGTGTGTTTATACTTCTATTTTTATATTCCCATTTTAGGCATCTGATTGGGACGCCCCCCCCCAGTGGCGTCCTTGGATTCATTGCTCTCCCTGCTGCCACTGCGACCCCATACTGACCAAGCAGGAACGAAGATGGATGGATTTTCATTTATTAAGTATAAGAATCCATAAACTGTCTATATGTTTGACATAATTTTGCATCCTTTTTACATGACAATATAAATGATCACATCTCTTATATTACACATAAACTACGCTTTATCAATATTCAATCAGAAAAACAGATTTAAAGCTCTGCTTTTATTATAACTACATTTATGTTAAGTCTTCTAAATGTCAATAAGTACTCAGGTAATTTTTCATAATCATAAACTGGAGAATCAAACTGCTCCCAGTCTCGTTGTGGGCTTTTCTGTTGAGGCTGCATGTTCTCCCTGTGTGTGCAGGGCTTTTCATTGTTATTTTGGTTTTGTACACGTCTAAAAACTTTCCTTTGAGGTTGAGGTGAGTCTGCCTGGTAGGTATGAATGTGTGTATTTGCTCTGTTCTCACTCACAGTGAACTGAGATGAGCTCCAGTTAACCATAAACCCAGCTGGATGAAGCAGCAGTGCCGGAGATGAATGGAATGCAGTTTTTTTTTCTCTCACGTTTGAAACAAAGATCTCCATAAATCAGTTTAAAAAAAAACAAAAAAAAAAAACAGATGAACATTTCTCACCAGGCCAGAGGCAAAAGCAGGCACAGTCACTGGTTGCTTCCTTGTCCCCATGAACACCTTTCAGAAGACAAACACACGATGAACATGGCTGCTACTAAACACGCTTCTGATGAAAGCGACAACACTCACGATGTTCCTCGTGTCCACACCAAGGCAACTGAGCAAAGTGCTGTTAACGTGAGAGCCGCCCCACTGGAACCGGAGGCCGACTGCACGGTGAAGGTCCTGGTGTGGGCGCAGCATCTCCTGCTGGATCCTGGCACAGAGTGAGTCCATCAAGTGGCCGTTAGTTAGTGAAGCAGGCTTTGGATGCTCGCAGCTTCAACTGGCACGGCTGATTAGATCGCCACTGTCACAAACTTGAAAGTTTGGTTGCACAACAGCAAAAATAGTCATGTTGTCAGAAAAGAATAGAATAGAATAGAATAGACAAGTAGTGAGTAAGAGTGTAATTGGTAGATTATGACGTTGTTATAACAATGCTTCATAGCAACAATTCTCACTTGTTTGTAAATTCTGTGTACTTCTCTTCAAATGTAATTTGCTCCCCATTTGTAAGCAACATGCATTTGTAGGATTCGCAGAGTTTAATTATGTGACTTGTGCCCGTGGAAAATGAGCTAAATCTTGCCAATCCCACAGAAGCTCGACGAGATGTTTTCCCGTTTATTACACGTTTCTTCAAACTTGATTTATCTAATAACACAGCAAGTGTGAATGCTGGGAAGAAAAAAAAAAGGGTGTTTAGCATTGGCAGAGAATAGTTTGTAAACTTTTTATCTTTGCTGCTCATTTCAAATCTGTTTCCTACAAATGTGACGCCATTAAATAATGGAAAAAGACTGCCAGGAAACATTGTTACTATCTTGTCATCATGTCTGCTTTTATGGGGACAATGTGGAACTCAAACGACTTCATCTAACACGCTAAAATATTCATTCTTCTATCCATAACATGACTTTGCCACGTGCAGGTTATAACCGCCAATCAAGACGTGATAACACAAACAAAATGTCTGGACCTAGTGTTTATTATATACACAATGAATTAGTATTTTGTAAAGCTGAGTAGTGGAGAGATGACACCTTGGGTTGTTTTGTAGATGTGATACACTGAGATCAACGACTGAGATCATCCTCACCTCTGAGCACCGCTGAGTTTTGATATTCCCTCCTCGCTCTCAGGGGGTTGTTGGTTCTGGAGCAAAGTGCCGAGGCTGAGCAGCTCCTCCTCCTCCTCCTCCTCCTCACCTCCCACTGCCGGGACCCCGACTTCCGGGAAACTGATCTGCAGGAGCTGCTGGACACGGGACGACAGAGACGCCTGGCCCGATGACAAAGAGAAAGACGGTTTATTGTCTTCTTTCTGTTTCTCACGTGTATGCATGAGTTAACACCAGTTTCATCCAACACTCTAATCTAAGGTTAATTGTTGACTCTAAATTGTCCACAGTCAGATGACTGGAAGGAAGTGTTATGGATATATGAACAGACGGATGACTTGTCATTAAAAGCCTCCTACCTGACTGTTCCTCCTGCTGCTTCGCTCTCTTTCCTCCTCCTCCTCGGCGTCCACATCAGTCTGCAGGCTGCTGACCGACTCTCTGAGCCGAGTCCAAGTCTTCCCCTCCACCTCTGCACTCTGGTCCTTGAACTCAGCCCACGACCCCGCCGCATCCTCCCGCGTGGGCGCGGAGCAGAAGTCAGCAAAGCTGTCACTCGGTGGGAGGTTTCCCAGACTCAGCACGCCCGCGTCAGCCGTTGGGATGTGTTCCGGGTCCCTGCGGTGCTCCAGACTTCCCTCAGCGGCGTCAGTGAACCTGTTGCCTGCGTCTGTTTCCGATTGTGGCTGGCTGGAGGTAGCAGAAGTTTCCTGAGTCGCGTGTTGCTCGCAGAGATGAAAACTCTTCTCCGACTCACTCGGAGGCATGAAGTCTTCCAGCTCCTCCGCTTCGTCGTCGGTCCGGTCCCAGTCCGTGGAATCGTCTTGCGAAACCAGGGACGAAACATTTGGTTCCAAGTCAGCAGTGGAAGCTCCCTCAAACGACAAGTCATCAGAAAACGACGGCAGGTCAACTGAAGCAGCCTCACTCGTGAACGTATGCGGGATGGCAGAAACGCGGTTTTCCTGATCTTCCCCGTCCCATTCCTGTACGTCAGAGGGAAAATCAAAAGCCTCTGCAGCTTCCAGAAGCTGAAAGTCGTCCTGAGATGAGAGCACAAGTGCTGCATCTCTACATTCACAGTGCTTTTCTTTAGTCTTATGTGCACAATGAGATCCAGGCTCGAACTTCATTATAACCCCGCGTCCCGAATCGCAGGTTTGTTCTCCTGAACTGCTGTTTGTCCCTCCGTTCACCCTGCTGTCCCACTGCTCCGTGTTGCTCATGGGAGAGAAGCCACAGCACCAGGGGTGAGCCACCTGGTCCGTGAACACTGTAAAATCTGCAAACCCCGTTTCCTCTTTGGGAGAGCAATCGCCCGCATCGGCCTGGGGTCTCTCGGCGTGTCCATTTGTGAGACGCAAAGAAGACTCCGCATCGGCGTCCTGCCGGTCCACCTGACCTCTGCTGGACCCGAACTTCACAGTGGATGTAGGTTGAGATTGTTCGACTGGGTGATTGAAACTGCAGCTGGGTTGATGTGTGGCTGGCTTTATGTTCGGCGGCGCTGACCCGAAACTTGAAGGCAACTCTGAAGCGTGAAAGTTTCCAAACTCGTCGTCCTCCGATCCCATCCCTCCATCAGCGTCGTCGTCGTCTTCGTCATCCAGAGGAGGAGGAGGAGACGAGGCGTGCAAACGCATGATGTCTGACTCCATGGGCTCTGCTAACAAGGACCCGGAGGCCTCAGGCTCCTGGTGGAGTCGACAAAAAAAAAAAGACAATCAGAAACAGCAGCTGTTTATGAATCTGTAATTATCCCAGTGTTTCAGGCTGTGAGCTTTTTTCTATGGGTTGGTGAGATTAAAAATATTCCTTTTCTTTGGGTTATTCAGTCAAAAAAATATTCTAATGAAACTTTACATGAGCATTCAATTTTTTACCATGACGGTGAAATATGTGTGATTCCGGTCAGGTTGACATCACTTTGCAAGAGATTTGATTGCAAAATTGGCACTTAAATGTGTAGTTTTATACCAACTTTGAAATCTTGACGTACAGAAATCTCCTCCGACACCACCTCAAGGGTTATAATGTTAAATCTACACACATTACAGTAAGGAAGGAGATCCTTCCTTTTATGGCAATAAGACTCTATAGCTCCTCTTGTGTGTGTTGTGTTGCCTAAGTTCACTCCACTCTGCTACACCATCACTGCTGAGCTCAGTTAACTTAATATTACTTATATAACTTTACTTAAGCTATCAGTGTCATTCTGTGTGGATTGATGTCAAAGAATTTCCCCCACTGATTCATAAAGTGATTCTAATTCAGATTTTATTGCATGCTGGAGACATTACTGATAGTAAGAATATTAATGTGGTCATTTGTAGTTTATGTGAAAAGTAAATTCTCATAAAAACAGACTTTTTGCCACATTAGTAGGGTTTTACATGATCAGCTGTACCCATTCACCTATTCACACACGGGTGACACGGTGCTCATAAATCATTGGGTGTACGCTCCAAATGATTGGAAGATCACCAAGTGTCTAAATTCAAAGCAGCAAACACAAAACTACAGTCCCTCGCATCGTATCACTGCCTTGTTTCCCCAAAACAACGATGATCCTGCCAAGTATATTCCCCATATTTACAGTCAAAATATAACATCACTTGCTTTTCCAACATGAAGGAACCAAATAAAGAATGAATTTCTATGAATACTTGAGACATTTAAAGCAGAAGTGTTATGCTTTGTAAATCTTTCATGAGCAGCACCACTTTCAATGTATAGCACCATATTAATTACGAGTTTTGTGATAACACGAACTGATTGTTTCCAGTTTTGAAGAAATGACAAAGTTGCCAAATGTAGTGAGTGCACTGATAAAGACTTAAGATTTTGTATTTTTTTTTTTTTTTTTTTTTACATATTTACAAGCAAAATGAAAACTACAGATTTCAAAGCATGTCCTAATTACATTTAGTTGTTTGAGATCATTTATGTCTACACTGTGGTACGCGTATTTTTCTTTCAGTATCAACCTGGTATGTCCTGTTCATGTGCTTATCGTGTGTTTATGGGACATGATTCATGTCAAAAGATACTTGTTTGACTAAAACAACGAACAAGTTTAGTTCTCGCATCCTATTGTGTGTATGGCTGCTGTTGTTATTGTTCTGGTTTGTTATACTCATGAGAGATTTGTTTTGATGCTCAGAGCAAGTCTCCTTATCTCTCCATACTTAATCAGATAAGCCTCCTACTCTATGTTCAGTATGGTGATGATTGTGTCACTTTGCACACACAGTCAAAACTTTGAGAAGCAGTGATTTAGAGGGGAAAAAAAACAGCTTGCACAACAACCCTGCAGGGTTTGGCCTCAGATTTTGTTACAAATTGAGGAACTTGCTCACAAATCTTCCGCATACACAACCTGAAACAAATTGAGCTTTATAGCACTGGGTAAATGTTTGTATCTTGTATTTTTAGACCTGGACGTAACTATAATCGTGACTCTCTTTCTGATCCTGAGATGGAAAAAAAAAAAAAAAGTATCCAGAGACTCTGGCTCCAGTAAACCGATACAGGAAACCTGATCCGCAGCTTTGTGCTACTTAAACCATCAGGATAACAACTTAACCTCCAGTGAAACGCTTCAACGTGAAACACACAGAAAGTACGAGCTTGTTTGATCCCATCAAGATTTGTTTGTCATTCTGTTATTTCTGGTTTTGTGTTGATGAAGCAACAAACAACAACTGACCCCCTCCTGCCATTTTCTACTGTCTCTTCAAACAAGACAGGTATCATCACATGAATGTGGAGTTATGTACACATAAGCAAGGGTTTTAATAACCACATCCACCAGCTACTTTATTTATGTTAAATCTAACTGTTTAGCTGATTAGATTGAAATGAGGCGCAAACAAGAAGCTTTAATCGCATTACCGACGAGGCAACTGATTAGCTAACGACTGCTAGCCGCCGCTAATGGTCGTGCTTTCCCTTAAAAACGCCAAAAAGAATATTCTTAAATGTAGCAAAATGCTATTGAAATTGATTTAAAAATGTTTATATAATTACCGGCAGTCACTCACGCCTCTTGTCAGTCAGCGCTGCAGCCTTGTTCTCCATCATCGCTCCACATCCTCCATACACATGAGCCAGGATGTGAAAATGAGAGGAGCTCTCACTCTGCTCCGATTTTAGGAGTGGCGAAGATCATTGAGAGAGATTGGACGGTAGAGAGACGCATCTCCAAAATAGACGATCTGTAGTGTTCAAAGTCTTTGAGTCCATTAGGTTTATAATTTTGACAAAGACATTTTATTTTACAGTATAAACTAAAATAAAAAATAGAAATCATGACTTTTTACATCTGTTAAAAATGCACTCAAGTACTAATGCAGAAAGGATCAGTTACTTTTCACCATTGGGTGTTTCATTGCAATGTCAGTAGGATATATGTGAGTCGATTCATTAAAAAAATGATCTACCTTTGCAGCATATTTTCAGAAAGCAAACACATTAGCCTATGCAAAAAATAGCAATGTCCTTGGTCTGACTCCAGGTGTACTTTTTCAGTGCGTCCAAGTCTGTAGCATATTTGAAGTTGTAGCCTCTAAACAGCAACAACTACAGGATGAGTTATTTTTATGAAGTGTTACTCCAGTTTACTTTCATAATGAAAAATGTGACTTTTAATTGCGCATAGGAATGACTATGAATCTGTGTGACTATTAGTGGACCTTAATGTGTGGAGTCTGTATGTTGTCTGAGTGTGTGAGGGGGTTTCATCTGGGTTCCTTCCACAGTCCAAAAACATTCACGTGAGGTTAATTGGTGAAACTAAATTGCTCCTAGATGTGAACGTGAGTGTGTGTGGTTGTCTGTCTCTGTTTGGCCTGTGATAAACTAGTGAACAATCCAGGGAGTAACCTGTCCTCACCCATAGTTAGCTGGGATTGTCTCCAGCACTTTGCAACCTACACAGGATGAAGTGGAATAAATGGATGGATGGATGGATGGAGGGATAAACCAAAATATACACAAAAACAGGCTTGCTTGGAAAACAACCTTACATCTGTTTCTTGGACAGCATTCAATCATGTTCTGATGGTCTCAATACAGAAAACATGGTCACCTCACTCATTTAAAACACTTCATCAAATGAGTATCTTACAATAGATCAAAGATATAACATTCATTTAGAAAAAAAAAAAAACAGAAATCCAACATGAAAAGCAATTTAAGAAAATAAATCCTAAATCTGAGTCAGGTCAGGGAAACGACTGAAGAATAGTATGCGACATCCTGGCGTCGTGGAGAGGAATGTGCACGTTCAGGTCTGAAACCGTGTGAAACCCTTTGGCACAAACTGGACACTGATACGGCTTCTCTCCGCTGGTCTGGGAACACATCTTGTTACACAGTTTTAAATGATAGGAATGAGCCACCATTTTACCGCAACTTTTACAAAAATAAGGCTTTTCTCCAGTGTGAACCCTCAAGTGAACCTTTAGATTGGATGTTTGTGCGAAGGACTTTCCACAATAAGAACACTTGTATGGCTTCACACCTGTGTGAATTCTTGAGTGTATGACCATATGACCTTGACTTGAAAACTCTTTATCACACTGAGAACATTTGAAGGCTTTCTTTCCCATGTGAACATCATCCACGTGCCTGACCAGATCACAGTACTTCAAGAACTTCCTGCTGCAAAAACGGCACGCTTTAATGTCCTGTTTGACTATATCTCCACATCTGGATCCACCACTGCTGCTGCCGCTGCTGCTGCTCTCAATCCACTCGCCATCATTGCTCAGTGTCATAGTTATACTGTCGAGAGTGGGGAGTATTTCAAAGTCTGATTGTGGAATTGTTTCTGATTCAGAAAGTGTCACTTTTAAATCCTCTGCAGGACAAGACTTCATGTTTGGGCTAATACAGGCATCAACCTGCTCCTCTTTGACCTGCTGAGAGCCACAGGCCTCATTTGGCACCACATTAGGCTCCTTGGATTGCTGATGTGAGGCCATAACCTCCTCAAATTGGGTATCTGGAAGACAAAGGGTAAAAGACATCTGTTAAATAACACGGTCGTATCCAGCATAGGAATGGACAACTTTGATTATGGTTAGGGCCACAACAATACCATCGTCTCTACGACTGTGCCAAAGAGCATTGGATTACATCGATGCGCAGCCTGTCTGTACTTCTTTAGGTATTACTGAGGGGGCTTTTTACTTTTATTCTTTACATCCGAACACATTTTTATACACGGGGAGTCCAATCCTACTTCTGGAAAGTACCTGTCTTGCATACTAGGTCTCTCCCTGTTGGAGCTTAGTGATGTTATAATTGTTATATTTTGATGTGCAATATTTTGTTGAAACATCAACATTATGCTTTTATAAAATCTCTTGAATATTTTAACTGTTTTTTTATGAAGCTCAAAAACTAACAATAAACCTAATAAAAACCTAAAATAAGTTTAAAAACGGAACCTAATAAAATAAACTAGCAAACCTGCTCTAAAAATTAACTGAATTTGACAATAAAAAAGCCAAACAAAATAAAAACTACAACTAAAGCAAAATCCATCAGTATTAACACCTCTTCTGAAAGTAACTAAGTACTCTGGAAATAGTACTAGTGAGTCAGTACGATTAGAGCCTAGTAAAGACAGGTGTGGAAAAGATTTTCCGGTAATTTTATCCAACATTGTTTTAGTAATCTCTGCTTAACTTATTCTCTCAGCAACTCTTAACCATTAGCTGAGGACCTCCGGGTTCATTGCCAGGCTGTTGCCCGGATAACTCTCCCCGGTCACGGTACGACCACAGGCAGGGAGTGATGGCTCCACACCAACCTGCTCTGAGTAACACGACGTGAGGCTTCAACACGGTCAGCTGCTCGATCCGCCTCTTCAGCTGGACGATCTCCTCCTCGTACTCCGCCATGGCCTTCTCAAACAGCCCGCAGATCTCCTCCGCGGCGGTGCTCAGCCGCTCGCTGACCAGCCGCCTGAGCC
>OMNM01023519.1:1667-15162 GCA_900302745.1 Parablennius parvicornis | reverse complement strand
TAACGAGCAGAGGAACCGAACAGACACAGACCGAGCGGAGCGGCGGAGATAACTCTTCCGGCTCAACATCGTGAACACACGATAGGAGTCACTCCTGCAGCGCCCCCTGCTGCGGTGGATGACCCAAGGAAACTGACCCTCTTTATTTCTGTAGCACATTTTATCAAACAGACTGACTTTATTTATCCCTTGGGATGACTCCCTCAGGGACTTTTATACATCACATACAAATATAATTGTTTCATAAGGTAGAAGATGAAGAAATTAAAATCGCCAGAGACAAAGTAAAAACATAAAACTACTACAAGGAAGATTTAAATATAATTAAAACAACAATGCAAAGCAACTATTTTGCATGTGTTACACACCCTTCACTGAGAGACGGACTGGTTTGGAGAAACCAGTCTCTATGTGTGTGTTTTTGCCAGAGAATTCCAGGCATCCATGTTTATAATTTAGTTTTAGTTAGTTTTTTATTGTGTTATATAAATTAGGAGAGGTTTATCAAAGGTGGTGAAATGAATCACATTCTCTTCTTAGGGAGAAGAAGTGCAAAAAAAGACCCTGGGTAGTCATAGTACTGATAAGTATTAAAATACTGATATGTATTAAAGAACAAAAGTTTAGGAAAAAAAACTGACTTCCATTTTATTGAGTCTGCTGTCTGACATCTAATAGATAATATAATTGTATTTATAATATCATATAAATACAATGAAAATGAGGTGAAATGTTTGAAATGGACTTATTTGAAACCAATTTTAACAGGTTCAATAATTTAAAACAATACACCTGATTGGTGCATTAATCTATAACATATGTACAAATATAACATACAGATAATGTGCTCACTACACAGAAAACTATGCGAGACATTAACCTTCTACTGCAGCCAAAAGATCGAGTAAATTATATGCAGTGAATTTTTTTGTACATAACAGTGTATTATAGGACACTAATGATCAAATTTAGAAATTTGTTTGAACTATGATGGTGAAATATTGGTGATATCCATCAGTTCTAAGCCACTTTGCAGGATAAATAACTATACAAATACATCCAATGATGCAGGGATTTGACTATTTTATCGCAATCATTCAAAATTCCTCAGCCAGTGTGACAAAACTGGAGATCACAGTGAAAGTGTTTGCAATCTGAAACCTTTTCCACAGATGTTGCAAACCCCTGAGAGCGGAGGTAAACTCTGGAGAGACAGCCAGACTGGAAGCTTCACGGCTGTTATTCAGATCTTCCTTCTCTTCAATATTTACATGGGCGGCAGTGGAGCAGGCTGATGAAGGAGCCGGGCAGATGGCACCTCCTTCTGTTTCATTACGGAGCTATTTCACACTGTAGGAAGGAGTGAACTCCAGCGTTGCTCTGAGCTATCTCTCTGGCTCTTTCATGTGTGGAGGAAGCTGATCTGAGCTGCGTGGAGCCCCTGTGTTGGGACTCCACCCCCTGCTGAGGAGGACACTTTCATCTCTTGATAGAAAATGCTCATTCCCATTTTATGAAAGAAAGTAATATCAAATGTGCATTTTTTCAGTACAGCTTGTCATAATTTGATATCAAATAATGCCATTGTGAGGTACTAAAACAAGATGCTGTTTTTTAAGTATCATTATCAACAGCTGTTGGGATTGGTGGGGATTAAAAATTATAACTCCTCTTGTGTTATTACATTTTCAAACACTTTTAAATTATTTAATAATGCAACAATTAGCCAATGTTATTCCAATTTATGAAATTCTTGTCAAAACATGAATATTATATTGGTTGAAATATTGTAACAGATTATTGGGATATTTTGTTATCTGCTTTATTACAATTAGAATGGCCAAAACCATGACATTATTGGCAGATATTACATTTTGGTATATTATTACGTTATTGGCTGCGCTAATGATGTGTCATTATCACATTCATTTGGGATGAGAAATAATTAATATTGCTTCATAAGTATGTAATGTAATGTGTCCCAATGGGAACCCTGTTTCTTCTGGGTTTTGTTTTGCTGAGTAATGCTGCAATTTTAGACATAAATACTAAAATATACTTTCATTTGCACTGCTTATCTTGATTTAGTTATTTTCTTATATTTTTAACGTATTTATATTTCCTGGAGCTGGTGCACTGCTGTATATCGATGAGTGACAATAAAAATCCACTCACTCATTCATTCATTAATAATCATGTATGACAACATGGTTAATAAAATATTTTATGGGGAGGTTGACATGTTATCAGGTCATTCACAAAGCTTTATACATCCATGGAAAATCGGCAAGGTTGTTATTAAGTAATGTAGAAATGTAATAATGCTTTAACATTAATGACGTGTTTGAATATGTTTTAGCTGAAAGTGTCTGCACTTCCAGTGTCATGTGCAGAAAACATCAGAAATATGTTACAGCGTGACTTTGTGAACTCGAACGAAAGTGACTGGACTGTGTGAGGTTATTAGCAGTTATATGTTACTGTAAGACTCCTGTGTTGTTTCCCTGGTTAGGTCTTAACCTTTCATGTTGGGGTCCCAGGTTCAAATCCCAAAACTATAAAAGTTTATAGATAACGCTGTAATGGTGGTTACTGAATAGATTCTTCTAGTATGAGTCTTATTCATCAGTATAAACTCCTGTTGAAACTACCTTTCTGAAATAGCCTGTCACCAGGAATGACTTCCCTCAGCTTGATCTCACACAGGCTTGTCTGTTCAGTGCAATCCCTTCCTGACGAGACACAGAAAGCACATGAAAGATCCGAGAGGAGAAGTTTATTGGTTTTTAAAGAGGCTGTTTTTACAAAAGCATAAAATTAAACGTATGAAGCCAGAACAATGGCAGCGTGTTGTGTCTTGATCTAAAAAAAAAAGGTTAAACTCAAGTAGACGCACTAATCAGTCATCTCAGATCACTTCAGGAATGTGCCTTCACCTTGTGAATAAAAGCTGTTTTTTCCCCAGTAAAACTGCAGATCAAAATCAGCAAACATGATGTTTAAGATGTGACTTTAAATACCTTTTATAGTCCCAAATACTGTGATGCCCTTCAGATCTGCTATACCCCTGAAAACACTCTACAAACAGATGGTTAATTTTGTTTTACAGTTGAAAGAAAAAAAAAACATTTAGGGAGAGTAACTTTAAACCAATACTCCTTGAGCCCTGTGTCCAAAACACATCATTATAAAAAAAAAAAAAGACTCAACTTTTCAATACATCTTCATATAATCAGCAAAAATTAGCATGTCAGTAACATACAGTATTTATGTCTTCACCACGCACAACCCTGCTGCAATAAATAGAAATGATAACATGATTGTACAACCACACGACACATTAGCCTACTTCTACTCAGAGGACACTTCATTAGTGGACACGATGGAGCCACTAAAGCAACAGATGCTTGGTGTTTAGCACCTTTTTTTAAAATTTTTTTTTTAGAAAATGTGATTTCAAAATCTAGAGAGAACAACGTGAATTACAAAGTTTAGTTAGTCCATATTCTGCTTTGGATCTTCAATTTTCAGGTCAGAAGTGTTGAAAAATCCAATTTAGTGAGCACTAAAATTCAATTCCAAGACATATTAGGCTCTAAAAAGGAAAAACATGTTGGATAAATGGTTAAAAAATAATCAAACCACATGCTCGATTGAAAGAAAAGCTGGCCAAAAAAAACAAACTCCCGTATTACTTCAATGTGTGTTTCTTTTACAAAAACGCCAGGTACTCGCTTACATGCACAAAAAAAAAGCTTTTTTCAGTTTGCAACTTGTGATCCGTCGTGTAAAAAACAAAGCCCTCGTCCTCAGGCCACGCTCATAAATATGTACATCCAAAGTCCAAAAGCTGGTGTACCCCAGGATCAAATAAACCGTTTCTCTTTAAATTGGGCTTTTAACTCAAAGGTAGGAAGGATTCTTTATACCTGGGGCAAATAGGAACAGTATTTTTACTCGGATTACAATCAGGAAGGAGAATGACATTCACTTTTTCAGCTGTTTTTAAAGGGATGTAGAACAATTTAACGTCAGGATTGTTCTACTTCAGAAAGACATGGGATCATCAGGAACTGCTGGATTTAACCTCACAATTCAACAGGGAACAAAATGTAAATAATTTCCCACACATACACACCGCAATTTTCTTTTTTGTGTCAAAATGTAACATTTAGCCATTGAAAGTGACTAACACTGTTTTAAAGTGCAACAGTACCACAAAGTGAGGCTGAAGGACCCTGCAGGCTTTGTTATTCACCTGCAGCACGTCAAGCTGCATGACAAAACCCCCCCATGGGAAATCACAGCATGCTCACACGCACTAACGACTCCCCAAAATACCTGCGCAGACAAACTTCAACATACAAAAACACACAAAGCGACTCCTGGTGTTGCAAGTTCTGCATGACGGCAGAGAAATACTTCCCAATGCAGCATGTGTCTCGGAAGACTACAGATATTAATTCAAGCAAACCCCCCAAAAATGTGTACGTATAATCTGACTGACTGTATAAATATCAATGAACGAACACATTTTTTGTAACACACTTGGCTTTAACAACGCAGGGATGTAAATATCTGCAAATCCATACACCTGACATTTAGATTTGCTTGAGTAAGTCACTCCTTCAAGAGTGCACTGGTGCAGAACTGTGTGTAACACCGCGTCAAGCCCTTTAGAATCCAGAAAGTCTTGAATTGTTGTTGTCCCTCCCCCATAACTCCTCCAGCTGCTGTTGACTTCCCGACAGTCAAGGACCCCCAAAAACACAAACCACCATCCCACTTCAACAAATGTCCACTGTACATCACTGAAACATACCGCAAAGTTGATTATATTCACACTTTTACATGAGACTGTTGCATTACAAATGGTGATCAGGAGGAACAGAAGTTAAAAAAACAAAAAAACAAAAAAAAAAACAGCGTCCAATAACACAAACTTTCATCACATTTACATAAGATTTGTACACATTTGTACTGTTGTGAGTGTAACACTGGAATAATGGGAGTGTAGCTCTGGCTCGTGTCCTCATCTCCGTACCATCATATACCAAACAGCGCTCGCTTCCTGTTTGTGTCCGAGATAAAACAGGAAGACTCCGACTGAGCAGCCACAAAAGAAAAATGAAAACAAAAAAAAAAAACTCACTCCAGAGCAGAGGATGTTATTGCTATTTGAAAGAAACTAATGAATACTCGTTGTCTGCATGTGTCTATGTATAGAAAGCAGCCGCAGTGCTTTGTGATGGATGCTGCACACAGGTAATGAGATGCTAAACAAGGGGAAGATGTTGCATTAACAAGAGTCAATTACACAGAAGTCTGTTCTGCACAGCTGTCATGACTTTCTCCAACTTCACAGCAGCAAAACGTGATGGAAAATGTTGTACTCAAGTGGATAAAATGTAAAGATTTGGGGGTCTTGTGCAGTATTTTTGCAGCTGTCTACCAATAAAAATGCTTCCAGTGCTTTTCAAAATGTCATGAAGATCGATCAAGTATCTAAATCAGGGGTGTCAAACATACAGCCCACAGGCCAATAACAAAAGGATCAATTCGACCTGCAGGAAGACATAACAGTTCACCGTGAACAAATTACAAGGAAGTCAGTAACTCGAATGTTACAGGAAAAGTTACTGTACCCATTTCTAATTTACTCACGCTGTCATAGTAAGAGTAGCTGAGACCTGAGAGATCAGTGATGCAGTGGTGAAAGCGAGCTACCTTATTGCTTGTGACTTAGTAATAGGCTGAAATCCATACTGTGTGGAAATGCAAGGGAAGAGCTGCAGAAATAAGGCATCCTGAGAGGAGAAGCACTGTGCACTGCAGACAGGATGTCAAAAGCATTCCTGAGTGCTAAAATATTCCAGGAGAAAGTATATGTAGCATCATTTGTGTGTTTTCCTTTATTTGTTAAGATTTTGATTATTATTCTTTTGAAAAAAACTCAAGTTGTTCATCTTTTAATGACATACATTGTATATGAGGCTCTACTACCACTTTTCACTCAAATAAAAGGAGTTTTTCATTCATAAATTCACGAATTTGTGCCACTACAGGTCACACTGAGCTGTATGTCGCTCCTGAAGTAAAATGAGTTTGACACCCCTAATCTAAACAGAACTAGCTATCAGCAGTACTCCTTAATTTTTTTCTTTGAAAATCATATCTTGTTTAAATATAATAGCTAATAAATAACTTACAAATTACTTCTATTTTATGTAAGTCATTAATGAGAACCATATTCAAATCTAAGGTTATAGAACCTGCAAACATTTTGAAAAAAAAGGGATTTCTTCCATTAAAGATCTTTTTTTTAACTTATAGTCCAGAATGCCATGAAATCTATTAGTAGTTATAACTCTTGTGTAAGTAAATCTTTGCACATTGAAAGGTGATACTGATGGAGGTGTAAACAAAGATAACACTGGTAATGTGTATAACTTTGAGGACAGCCTCTCCTCACAGGGTGTGTTTATGACTTCAAGTGTTTCCTCAGCGGAGGAGAGGACGCGTCCCGCAAATAGTGGAATGATTAAGACAAAACCATGCTATGCAGTACATGACAACGCTCACCAGACCCACTGCTGTCTGCAATAAACAAGGATGTAGCTGCTTTAAAATGTTTAGACAAGAGGTGGAATGATTCAAGAAACTTTATAAAAAAAAATTAAACATGAAGACTATAAGATTATAACAGCACCGGACATACCGACAAAATAGAACCTGTGACATTAGGAAATACCTCAGGGTATCACAATATGCTCTATGCTACCTAATATTAGAAACATGAACACCATACATTCAGAATACCTCCAAGATCAAATCCTTCCTTTGAACTTACTGTCGAATGTAACTCTGAAGGTTTGAATTTTAGTTGTTTGCCATATTGTGTAAGTGTAATTACATTTGCATGAGAACAACAGAGAGGCATAGTACAGATTCTCAAGATCATTTAAATGGAATTTCTCTACTCTGGAGAAAACAGTCCTACTTTCTGCCTACGGGCTGCAGTGATCTCTAAATGAGTGCCAACTACCACCACACGCAGTGTACAAACACGGAATGCTACAGCGCGTCATGATATAATCCTTAGTTTTGGGTATTTAGGTCGGTGAGGCTGCAGCGTGTTGCCATGACGACCCAGGAAACCCCAAGGGAGGGCAATGGGAGAGGAAACAGGGTGTAATACTGCTTTGATTGTGATTAATTTTATCCATTAAGATAAATAACTTCAATTGGACTGTGGAAAGTCAAATTAGAGTTTTTGAAAAAAATTTTTGTCTAAAATTTGACTTAAATTGAAGTACCTGATCATGTGGAAATACCTAAAAGCTCAAACTGGTGATTAAAACACTGCTCATGTTACGTTGCAAAGTATTCATATGCTTAAAAAGCTAGTGTAGTTTAGGTATAGGTCGGGTTCAGTTTAAATCAAGGATCAAACACAGCTTAGCTTCCAACTATCTGCTGAGTTCTGAAGAGTTTTCCTGAGTAACTGATTTCTAGAGTGTCCGAGTTGCTTTTCCTCATATTAGCGACGGTACTACACACCTGCCTGCATCTCAGAGGATCCAACATGAAAAATGAATGCACTATTAATAAGCCATGAGATCCCTGATCTGACAAAACTGGGGCTACGAGGAAAAATACCTGAAAATGGAGCAAACACATTCATCCACAAATGTACTGTATCACATCCTGGATTAACAGAAAGAAATGAAGCAGAGGGAGTCTAACTCGCTGCCGGAGCCTTTCTCCATTGTTCCTATGCTGCTGCGGTGTAGCATGATGACGTAGCAAGGGCATGAGTGTGTGTGCGTTTGTATGGTCATTTGAGATCAAGTTCTTCCTTCCACACACACACACGCACATACACACACAAAACTGGCAAAGCAGAAGGAGGTGGAGGTTAACCCAGCTTTGTGATCTGTAGATCTCCTTGTATCCGTACTGTGTCGATTGAGGTCAACGATTTCACTTTGTGATAAAAGTCAAAGAGTTGGTGTCCGTCCACGAATATCCGGAACCGCTGGTGCTCGCAGTGGATCTCGATCTGCAGGGAGGAGCACAGGACACGGAATTAAGAAAGAAATCTCTATAACGCACATTGAGATTGCCTTTGGGCAGAAATATGAAAAAATTAGCACTGTTAATATGGTACAGGGTTAGTAGGAGTTGTTTCAGGGTTTTCCTCACATTTAATACTGTATTCTGAAGCGCCACACAAGAGTTTATCCTGTGTCAAAGTATGATTGGTTAGTTCGTTATTGGTTATTCATTCATTCATGTATGTGCATTCACTCGGTCATGTGTTTGAATGAATAAAGACTACAACCGGTCTATACTGTTACGATGCAATGCTTCAAGTGAAATCACCCCAAGTTAATTTTTTTAAATCGATAAAAAGCAACCACAGCACAGCCTGAGTGAAGAATGCCATTTTTCAACCAACTTCCAGAGAGTGTAATATAATTGCCCAGTGTCTCGCTGTTATGAAACGCTGAAGTCATTTCCTCACCACGCCCCTAACCGTTACACTACTGCTGTGTTTGGTTGTTATGGCTTTCACAACAAACTCATTGCTCCTCCTCCATCACTGAGGAAACAGGAGGATATTCTGAACACATTCTGAACATTTATTTGGCGTTTCATGTTTGTTTCTCCATGTTTTTGGCGTTTCTGTGGTGACGTTAGAGTCACACAGGCCTGGTATCAATACCACTGTGTTTTTGGTTCTTCATGGTCAAAATGGCTCACAGGTGCGAATGTGACTGTTCGTCATTGCACCGTATCGCTGGTTTTTCCCTGTGATGGCCAAGCAAACTATCCAGGATGCATCCTGCCTTCACTATTTGTTCGAGAGTGTTGGCTCCAGAGCCCTGCAATCCTGAATAAAATAAAGCAGTAGAGAAGATGGAGAAGACAGCAAGAGCAGTTTACAATACTAACTTTTAGCTATCAACTAATTTAAAAGGAGCAAAATAACCTGTTTGCACTATTATTTGACTTCTTACTGACATAACTTCAGCTGAATTAAATGGTATAAGCACAGTGTTTACCATTTTAGTAGTTACTTTTTCTTTCTATGAAATGAAATATGGGTGTTGTGTGCCTCATAGTTTTTTTCCTTAAAGACCTCCATTTCACTAGAGGAGCGCTTGCTACTCAAAACCTATTCTTTTACTTTTATAAGTTAAGATTTCTGATAAATACTTTTGCTGCCATTCATTTATATCGTTAGAGATGTTGCCATAGCTGTTGGTAAAAACACACAGTACTGTCTTTTTGTTTGTACTACTCTACCTAATGTCATAATTCGCCATAAAACATTTGACTAAACATTTCAAATATTGTCCCATACAAGCACGTTTTTGAAAGTAACAAGGAGCCACTACAGAGGGGTTAAAGTTGGGCTTTACCTTATGAAACAAAAATATATCAAATTAAATCTGTTAAAACATTTTTTTTTAAAAAAAGAAAAAATACACAATATTTTGAATTTCTGTTATATTTATGATGGAATCACTTGATGAACGGTCTCAGAAATCAAAGTAAATTGAAACAGAAAACTTTCAATTCAGAAAAATAGTGCCCTCTTTTTGAACATTTCCAAGTAGAAACATAATCACCCCCCCCCGAGGGCAGTGTTTGAAGCTGGAATCATAAACACAAGCACATGTGGTGCCCTGCCTCTGACCAAACAGTCACGAAAATGCCCTGCGACTAATCCGTTAAAAGCAGATTTGCCTGTTTTATGAAGCTAATGATAAAGAAAGTGCATGAAAATCAGCTCAAATGCTGTCATATAGAGCACTCGTACTGAGGTCACGTTATTTGCTTACTAGAGAAATTAGCAGTTTTATTAGCAGTTTTACAATTCTGAAATAATCTGAAGTCTGTCACAGCCAACAAACACAGCCAAACAAAAATATCAGCTCATCTGGCTGATATTATTTAAAGTCGTATTGTTATTTAAGTTCTTAAAATTAATTTCGAGTCTCCATTAAGCCCTCATGCAATGTGGAAACTCAGTAAGGAAAATTGCTATTGAGCTATTGTATTGTAATGGAAGAACTGCAAGAAAGTGTCAATGTCATGGGAAAAACCCTTATGTGAGATAACACTGGAAATATGTTTTGATATACAAATGTACTTCCTCCTGTTGATTCTTGGTCAGTCCTGTCATTGAAATATATCGCAGAGAGGCAGGCACACAGTGGAAGAGGTGAGTGTCTGAAACTGTGTGTGTCCAATGCAATGACTTATGTTCGTGCGCCAGTGAAGAAAGGTTTATATTTTCAGCCCACACTGTCTGCCAGCAGCTCTGCACATGTTCTGGATGTGGAGGTGTGTGGCGCAGCTTCCACTGCTGCAGAGGACACAGTGAGACCGACTGCATGTTAATGTCACCAAGATGGCAACGCTGCAAATATACATTGTCAAATACGTTGTATGAGTTGAGATCCCTGCTTTCTTTTTGATCTATGAACAATATGAAACAGTACGCTAACATTGGCGTGATACTCTTTAGACTCAGAAGGAGCAGCAGGCCGAGTGTCTCTATCTTAGGGTTACTTGAGATCCGACAACATGATTTTGGATTGTGGGATGAAGCCAAAGCAGCTTGAGAAAGTTCACACAGGCAGATTGAGAACATGCAAACTCCACATAGAAAAGCCAAAACTCCAGAGACAAACAAGAAACAAGAGAAGATCAAGTTATAGGCTATCCAGGAATCTTCTATTTGTCCAATTCAGGGTCACAGTGACACACAGAAATGATTTAGTTCCACCAAATATGCTCAAACACATGATTTTGGACTGTGGTAGGAAACTGGAGAACTCAGGGAAAGCCTGTGCATGCACAGCGGGGAGAAACCACTGTACCTCCACATTCTGATGTTCATGTTTGTGGCTTGTTTGCATCTGAACATAGCAAGGTTTATATTTTTTACAAAAAATGTGTGTAAACATCCCTCCACATAGGTTTGAAGGGAAATGAGCTTGTACGTAGATGCGATCACACAGCTCGAGCCAGTGGCAAATGAGTCGTCCCGCTCTCAGATCAAAACTCATCATGTGCTCATCCACATGCCTCGTGAATTTGTGAGACAAGTCCTGATCAGCATCTGCGGTTGCAGCTTTAATCTCTAGTCTTCAGCTTGGGACAGATTCAGGACTGTACTGTCCTGCTGGGTCATGGTCCAACCACACACAGTGACACTTTATCAGACAGCTGACACTCAATAACCAGCACAGTCACTAAAAATGGATATTATGCAATCATAAAAATAATTCCACATGGAATAAAATCTATCTAAGACCATGAAATGCTCCAAATTCGAAAGCATTTTTAAATTTAAAGCTTCAAAATAGTGATTTTTTTCTTGTTAACCATTGGATTGTTCACTTTAGATCAAAATAACGTTCTTGTATATTTTGAGCAGAACACCATGTGTTTTCTTCATGGATGCATTCAGAATTACTGGAGCGGAATATAACATTAAACAGCTAACAAGGCCTCTGGTCTCAGGAAAATTACTCATCATGCTCACAGCTCAGGAACAGCTGATGCCGCCCCTTCCTGTACTGAACAGACCACAGTTTGTATTTACATTAGATACGATGTTGCAAGGAAAGCATTTCCTGTTTGTCTTTCTTTTTTTTTTTTTTTTTTACACTGTACGGTCATTTGCAGTATTGTAACTTGTGATTATCTGCTGGTTGAGTAGGCAACAAAAGAGATCCTCAAAAAACAAAATGCTTTGTATGTTTTTGTTTAGTGTTTCGCAAATGATGGAGATCAGCTACTCTCCAGCCCACACCTCACTGGACACAGTTTTCACTTGGAATCACATCGTAATGGTATTTTTCTGTTGCACTAATGCTACATGAATCAGTGACAACATGACAAAAAACTATTAGTATTAAATTATTGGTTATTCCTACCTTGAATTCTCTGGTCTCTTTAGACAAAGACTTAAGGACTCATCCATTTGAGATTGTCCATCCAAGAAATGCCTTCCAAGAAAAACTGAGCTCTGCGCCTATATATCAACCCTGGTGAACCCTTTGGATTTCCTCAGTATGACACACATTTCAAAAACAGTAGCACAGTTGGATATAGAAGATATCCAAGTTGTAAAAACGTTCACTTTTTGCACATTTTGACAGTTCTACAGCTATAAAATTTAAAACAGGTCCAGATGGCTTAAATGTATGAATGAAATGTTTAGATAATCTGAATGGATCTGCTGCAAGGAAACTGCAATGCAACCCAAAGAAATTCATGGGAGAAAAGAAGAGGAAATTGTGAATATGCTGTACAATGATGAAATATTTCTACATTCATCACAATGCTCTCTGTTTACCAGACAGATCTGAGCTGCACCACCGTCTCCTCATGCACAAGGTCAGCTGCCAAGGCTTTACAGAGTTGGTACAAACAGCTCATGAAAATCCCTCCAGCCTAAAAAAAAAAAAAATGCTGCGTTCCAGGAGTCTGTAATAGTTTGATAGCCATTATCTGAAATCAGTACGACAGGCCAACAAGGGAACAAACCAGTCATGTACTTTTTTTCGACTGAGGTTCAGTCTGAGAAGCCAAATTAATTTGAGAGATAACCATCAGGGCTAAGAATACCAGCCAATTAAAGCCAAAAGAAACTCATTCAGATCTCATCCATGAATACCTAAAGTGTGACCCCAAAACAGGAAGCCCAAAACAGCCCGCTCTGTTCCAGCGAGTGTTTTTCTAGAAGATACAGAAATTATCAAGAGGGGCGAAGACATTATGAATGCAAAATGGAGGCTTTACCCTAAAAGGCTGATCTGGGATGAAGGGGAAGTAGGCGGTGGACGCCTCCTCCTCTGTCCATTTCCCAGACACACGGGCATTACGCAGGAACTGGCGGTCACTGAAGCGAGCGGTGAGTTTCAGGGCCACGTCATACGCTGGCGCCTCCTTCTCCGAGTCACGGCCGCAGGTCAGGCTGACGTCAAAGCTGAGGGAGGAAGAAAAGACGGCAAATGAGGCACCAGACTCAACAGCATGGCACGGCGAAATACATGTCAGACGCTAATTGCAGATTGCTAATCTGGGATAAGTCAAATGCATAATTCTGCTGCTGCTGTGTCAGAACCAAGCAATTGTGTGGTAATTATGCGTAATCCCTGCAGCATGTTTTGGTTTATCCTCACTCCCCTGCAGCTGTGCAATCTGCATACAGGGCGTCTTTTTGTTTCAGCTTGGCCTTGTAGTAAAAGTCTTCAGTGAGATGCAGCATGAAGAAAACAGATGTGTGCTTTGAGCTCCTGTCAGCCGGGACACTCTCATGAACTTTGGCATGAATACTCTGCCAGCAGCAGCAGCCACAAAACAAGATGAGGTCACCAGGAGGTTTCTTCCAAGTTTGACACAAGTTTCCATGTAGGGTAAATGACACACCCAGACAATTTTGCTCCACTATGAGGCTGCTACCCCCCCA
>OMNM01023516.1:4971-31880 GCA_900302745.1 Parablennius parvicornis | reverse complement strand
CGGCCGTCTGGCCGCTCTGTGTTGAATCGCTCTTATTTCTACCGATCAAGCAGTTCTTACCCGGTGCTTTTCAGCCACGTCTTCTCTTTAACCACCTCCGGGGTTGCTCGTTTAGATATCTGGGCAGTCAGGATCTTGGGCAGCTGCTGATTGTGTGTGTTTGTTTTTCTGTGCGTGTGTGTGCTTTGATAGACCGTCGCTGTACGGCGACACAAGATTGGAAGTGGCAAGAGTCAGGCAAGGACTACTCCGGGCGTTTCCATCAGCAGTCAGAAGAGTTGGTTCTTCCAGAGTTGGTTGTGTGCTTCTTTTCTGTTGTTGTTGGGTTTTTTTTTGTCTTTTAACAAAGGATCCAACTTGGGTGGGGGCTTCAGGGTTTCATCTAATAGCGTAATTTTTGCAGTAGCCATATAAGCCAAATGGAAGCAGGAATCATGTGCATTTTCTTTAAACGTGTGCTGGGCGGGTTAAAATGTGGGAATGCTGCAAAGGGCTATAGGCTGGGGATGCTCTGGTCTGAAGTTTTAGTTCTTGTCACATCTCAATAAAGGAAAAGTTCAGAGAAGCAGTAATCCTCTCCCCAATCAGTCTTTTTCTTAAATACAGCTCCAGCTACATTGAAAGAACACAAGAACATTCGAGGTTTGCCTGAACTCCCCCCCAGATTTCACGGATATGTATGCTTTGCTCGAAGGTACAGTGTAAACTTGGCAAACCATCCTTGCATTAATTTCCTTCAGAGGTGCTCATTTGGCTTGCAGTCGTCGGTTTGTGATGTTTCCACTCGATTCCGTACATCTGACTATAGAACTACGATAAAACTGAACTCTAGAGATGGTCTTATTTTAACTATCCTATTCTGAAAAGTTCTCAGCAAAATGGACACCTACCGTCGTGGTTTTTAAAGAATTACCTATCAGTGTAAATTCTTGAAGGCAACATAAAAATGTTTCTTTCCCCTCTCGTCTTCCAGCAGGGGGACAGAAGTATGCCAATATGGCCAGCTTTCAAGCAATCGCCCCTTGAAACTCCCCCCCGTGGTGAAGCTGAGAGATCCTCCACATTGCATTGTGGGAGACTAAAGGCTCAGCCCCGGACCACCCCTCACATATATTCAGGTAAACTAGTCTATGCAGCAGAGTGGATGAGGAAAACAAAAATGTTTCTCAGGGAAGAGGAAGCAGAAAAAAAGGTCAAGGAAGAAGTCATCTTTGAAAGGCGGAGGGAGGAAGTCACATGATGGAAAAAAGATTGGGACAGATCTTCGCTCAGGCACGGCTCGGTTTCTGACGGGGTCTCTTCCCAGTGCACCCTGGGAAGTGCGGTCCTCAGCTCTCCAGACTCATGAAGGCCACCACCTGCTCCAGCTTAAAGGCCAGCCTCTGTTTCCTGGCTGCGTCGTCCTGCTCCAGCGCACACACGATCTGTCGGCAGACACAACGGCATGACTAAAAGTACACGGCGTCACAAAATAAATTCTTACAAATACTACCTAAAATGTAATGTGTTGATGTCAGAGGAGTATGTGTGCAATGGTAAAAGGACTTGTAAATGTCTCTGTACTCATCTCCACACTCAGTGACCTTTCATGTGGCTGACAAATGGATTTTGCTCCTCTCCTGCCATCACAGAGACTTTCCCACCTTGCACATTTACTTTGCCCTCAATGGCAGGTTCATGTTTGTCATGCTGCTCAACTTAGTTTGAAATGTATCTTCTTAACTTTACGTCCTTTGTAAACCTAATTTCATAACTCCACAGTCACAAACATGACATTACAGGAAGTTGATGGGAATTAGCCTGACAAAAGTGAACCTGCGAGTCTGTACTGAGGACATTAAAACCCAGGTTCAGGAGAGAAAGAAACATTCAGCCAGTGAGAAGCCCGTCAGTGATGGAGGTGATGACAGAGACATTTACAGGTCTTTGTAATCGTGCACATTTACCAGTATTCACACACTCATAGAGATGGCATTATGAACATACAAATCTCTACACACGTTTTCATATGCATGTATGAATCTGTGCCCCGAAGCTCAGTACTGACACAAAACTATTATGCACACACAAATATCAATCTGCATACACAAGTGATTGTACTCTTATAAAGCCCGATGAATACTCCAGGAAAAACCAGTCTTCTGTTCGCTTCTTCCCACATGTTTGTGCAGATTTCCAGACAGTTTGTGATGGCTTCAAGTAGCTCATAATCCAGATGTTGCTGCACTCTTCCAAGTCACGTATTTTTATAAGTCAATTATTGTGATATGAACTTCACAAGGAGTGTTACCTCGGGGGGAAGTAATGTTTTATTTGCCCTTGGCTTTGCCTGCCAGGCTGCATACAGAGTAACTTTCTGCTGGAGTATCCTGGGGCTCATCGCATTACAAAGTCCTGAGTCCAGAATTAGCAAACTATCTCAAGAGTGATGTACCCTGCAATTTTAGATTTATTAAGAAACATTAATCTTAATTTGTAGACGACTACAGTTCAAGCGGTGAAACGTTACTTGAAATTGGACATGCTATTGGGCTCTCTACAAACGCAGTAAGTCATAGTACCACATACCTCCTCAGTGTATTTTCCCACGTAGGAGTAAATCTCACTGAGAGAGCTCATGGTGTTGAACTCATTCATGTGCATCCGTGACTGTTCTGCCAAGTAGGCGTTCATGTCCTGGTCACTGATCGCTGGCATCTTATTAATGTCTGAGTAGTACCTGTTGGAGGAGAGGAGGAGGAAAACAAAAACAAAGCATAAATGCTGGTTACAAACACGCTCCTTTGTGGGGAAACTTTGCCAGGCGAACAGTTAAACGATTTGGAAAACAGACGACACCCTGTGCGGTGTTTTTAAAGTCGATGTTCTTCCTTGGAGCTCATTACTCCTCGCAGTGGTTTACAGCAGTTCTTTTGAAGATATTTAAATAATGCATGTCGCACGGAGGCAACAAGTGTGTTTTATGGTGAAGTGAGTGAAATGGAGCCGTCGTAGATGCCGAGAGGTCTCAACTTGGAACGCCACAGCGGTTAAAAAACACACACACTCATTGCATTGAGGCAAAGGCAATCAGTCACTGTCAGCAGCAGCTGTGTTGCCCATATCAACTATGTTAATTAAAGCTGCTTATTTACATATTAAATTCCTGTAGCTGCAGCCGCTCGAGGACAGGCCCGCTGTACAGCTCGATAATTCTGTGTGTGTGTGTGTGTGTGTGTGTGTGTGAGTGAGATGATATTTGCCAACAAAGTCTTCAAAGTAAACGGAGGAGGAAGAGGCAGAGGCAGGTGGGTGTTGCTCACAGAGGTCAGAGCCGTATCAACACCTGTTCAGTGCTGGGAGGCGTTTAGCAGGAACTCCTCGCGGGGGGGAGGGTTGTTAGTGAGCAGTCCAGGTGGGCTTTTCAGAGAAGATATTTTTCATGAATCCTAAAATGCTGCTCTATTCTGCAGTTATCCGTGTTAAGTTGCTGTATTTTAACAGGCACATCTGCTATGCAGTGTTGATGTGATTGATTTACCTCCCTTCTCCACGATGCCCTTTGAAAGCCATACTGCCAACATCAGCATACTGGAAGGTTGCATGGATCTGATTGAAGCGAGTTTTGGTGCATTCGCTCCAACTTGTAAAATTTAGTTTCAGCATAAATTCAGAACAGAGCAGACCTATCTGAACCGACCTGACAAACACTGCGACAGGTGTCAGAGCTGCCTCTTTTTCACAGCTGATCTTCTGTGTTGGTATACATGACTGAAGGGGATTTTATTTAGGTTTTGGCTTCTTTATTAACTCCTGGATTTTTACCATCACACTGTCTGATAATGAATCATTCTGACAAATTAGAAGCAAAATGTTCTTTCAAGATTCTTACAGATGATCTACAAGCCAAGAGGAAATTCTCAATTTAAATAATAAAAGCAGGCCACTCACAATCTGAGTTTATATTCATTTCTTGTCCCAGGGAATAAAAGATCCTTGTGTCGCAGCAGGGTATTACTGAATATTTCCTGCTTTTCAGCATGCACTGTGTTTACGTCCAGACGAGTCGGTAAATTTCCAAACCAGACGATGGCCAAACAACTCTGACATGTTTTAGGATTTGGGGGATATTCTGTCTTTTCAGCCTACAGAAAAAAATAAATAAACTGCAGCTTCAAGCCATCTATCACTTTGTTTATGTGGTTTTCTTTGTGCTTTCTCTGCAGAATAAAACATCCTCTATGGTGCTTCTTTCTATGCAGAGTTGCACCAAACAAAAAGGCATTTTCCTGATCTGCTTATTTAAGTTACATTTCCAGCAGGCGTTGTTTTATCTTCATAACTGAGCTGTAGCATGAAGCAGACGGGAAAGGAAGACTTCTTCCAATCTTTACAGGGATGACTTTCTGTCCTGTCTCCCATCCTGTGCAGTGAATCCTCTCACGTCCCTTATGTTGACACTTTGGACAGCAAAGCAAAGCAGCACCACGTTCACTCTTACTCAGGCATGACTGAAGCCTCTTCCACCAATTACAGAAGCTTCACTTATTCCTCCAGCAGATGCACGGTGAAGGGATGATTTATATACAGTATGGGACAGTGGGATGGATGTTTCTACAGCAGTTAGCAGTTAATCCAAACGCATCCTCTAAATCAACACCGGGCTCTCAGCGTCCTCACGCTGAATTGTGTTTGTGGGAGACTGCAGATGCACAAGCCCAAAACTCCTTCCTCCATGTCAGCAGATCACATATATTTTCATCCTGAGGCTGGCTCTGAAGGAGCCACAGACACACAAATACTCAAAGCCACTTCCCAGTACCCCATCTTTTATTCAGGACCTCCTTGCTTCCCCTGCTGACAAATAAACTTCATAAAAAAAAACCTATTTTAACAAATTACCAGCTTCTGCAGCCTGCAACTCCGAGGAACGCTTTCTCTCTTTATTTTCAAGTGCACACACACACATCTCCCCCCCACAACTCACTCCTGCGTAGTGTAGATCTCAGGCCCGGGGTGCTCCGAATCGTTCCTGCTGCTTTGGTAATTCAGATAGTTTCACAGCTCATAGATCACAGCACTGCAGTCATATTGGGTTTTTAGATTGAAACGTAGCTAAAGCTGGCCTTCTGATGTGTTGTTTTTTTCTTTCAATGTCTTTATCCACGCAGTGAAAAGTTTGTTAATTGAAAGCTCACCTTTCCACCCAGCTCTTGTAGCTGGGGATGTCCTTGGCATAAAGCAGCTTGTTGGAGGGCGAGTCCTTCCCAAGGCGGTGTTCCGAGGTGGAGCAGGAGTCCATGAAGGTCTGGGCCACCACGGACAGGCAGGCATCTGTGATGCTGCTCTTGTGGATGTCGAACACAAACTGGGGGTTCTTGATCACATTCACCCAGAAACGCAGAGGTAGGCTGTGGAGAGCGGACAAAGAAAAAGAAACATTTAGTGGAAAAGTTCTGCTCTTTAACTTTGTTTTAAGTGTCAGAATATTGTGGGTAGTTGTCTCGCTTGTAACAAAATTTGCACTGCAAACTGTGAACAAAACGTTGCCTGTTAAACAATTCTAAGAGCTAATGAGACATGTTAATGTACTCCGGCATCATTAAAACTAGTTTTGCAGTGATTGTTTGGTTCCATCTCAGTGACAGAATGCACAAATAGCCATTCAAACAGAGGAACAAAGAGTGTGAAGTGAAACAACAGTCTGTGTCCGGTTCAGCTGCTCTGAGATTAAGTCCCTAAATGCCATTTTCAAATTTGCTACAGCCAGCTAGTCAATAGGCATGAACATATTATTCGCCAGAAGGGACGGGGGATTCATTCACTTTGCAAAGCGAGTACACAGGCCCTGCTGTTGCTGATGTGCTCTATTTGATGTGTGTGCTCAATTCAATAAAGCCTTTATCTTTAAAACCAGGTGGCGGCTGGCTCTGGGTTGTTTTTTTTATTTATTATTTTCGAGCAGCGTCCAGGGGTCCTCACTGGGGCCCCGAACAGTGACACAGTTCATATTGCCTTGTTTGTGCAAGTGGGTTCTATTTTGTGCCTGTCCAGAATAATAAAAATATACAAGTCTGTTTTCTTTTTCTGGGCTTGTTGCTGCCAGAATGAACAGATATAGGGGGCTGGTTCAATCTGTGTGCTGCAGTGAATAGGGGGCTCAGGTGGTATTAGGAAAGAGCTGAGTGTTGCTTGGATCTCGGTATCTCCACTATTCGCTGGGCTGTGCACTTTTAGCTGATGTGGCAAAAAAATCAATCAGGATAGACGTTGCAGCAAGTCAAGTCAATGCAGAAGTTTCTGCACAGAAATGCCTTATCAAAGTGGAAAAATAACAAAAACACAACAACAAAATAAAACACTAGCAGGGCTGCCGCATCACTCTGTTCACTCTAGCAGGACCTCTCACAAAGCCGTTCAGATGTACAATCTAACAAAAGCCGATTTGGTCCCAGAATGGGTAAAAAAATACCTCGGCATTATAACTTCAAAATTAATCTAAGCAAAGAATCTCGTGGGATTAGATGCAGGGATCAAAGGGATATTAACACCACTGCTGTGCTGCTTTGATTGTTGACAATCTCCTCTTTCAGTGGGGCACTAGATGTTAAAGCGATGAGGCTTCCTCCCCCCTCGTGCAATTGGTCATGTTCAAAAATCACCAAAGTAGTAACGTCTACCTATTATTATTATTCAGTGAAATTAAGTGAAAGTGTGGGATTTCAACCATTAGCTCATGCTGTGGAGTTTTAGGATTCTGAATGATGGTCATGATCTGGCCTTCTTGGTCAGGGATTAGGTTAAATATCAGCTGTCAAGATCAAGGGCATCGCTTATCCTGGAGGAATTATGCTGGCAGAGTAGGAAAAAAGCCCTTTTATTAAAAACACCATTCAGCTGTCTATTGATTTCTCACCACTGACTGCAGTCAGTTCACACTTATAAAAGCAACAGTGACATATAATCGTAAAAAAAATTGAATTTATGCAACTGCTACAGGAAACATTAGTTAATAGGAACATTTCATCGATGATCTTCATTTATTTCAAGTTTGGCACATTCCAGTGCAGATACAGCAAATAATTCATATTTCTATTTCCTTCCTTGAGATTTCCACACTACTGCATTATGTGTATGGTTTAATGTTTCCAATGATTAGGAATGCACACTCCTATAACAACATCATCAGTGCCGTCGAAGTCTATGTGAATGGGAAATGGACTTCACTGAAAGGCTACGGCACATTTTCAGTGCTATAAGAAATTCGAAGTTCGTACACGGTCACACTTTCACATTCACACACATCAGTAATAGAGCTGCTTGTCGAGGTGCTTGTCCTTCCTCTGGAACAACTTCTTTTATGGTGTCTTGCAAAAGGACCATTTGGGACAGAGAAAAGTAAAGATGGAGGACATCTTCCCCAAAGCCACCAGGATGTGAAGTTGCTAAACATTTGACTCATGTACATATAACCCTTATCTTAGGGTGGCCTAGAAGGTTCAAGACTTTTAACTTTTGAAGGTGTTCATAAATTAATGAACTTATATAATGTTAATATAGATAATATTACATAATTCATAGCTTAAAGGCATCCTGAAATTGTATAAAACTCATCACTGTTTGACACTTGGATGAGTCACTTTCAAAAAAATCCCTGAATATTTTGTTACTCACACTAGTTTATTTTTTTAATTAAAGTATTGCATCATGATACTCCATTATTTTCTTGCTTATTACAGGTTAAAATCCTTATCAGATTCAAGAATGTCAAAACTTTTTTTGGGCGTGTGGATGTAAATTTTAATTATGGATTTTACTGACTGTCATCAATTTACAACTCTGGGTTTGGAAGAAATAAGACAAAAATGTTTACTAAATATGGTCACATGCATTGTGCACGTCTATTAAAAAAAAGTACTATATGAGTAAAACCTCAAAATAAACCTCTGCAAACACTGCTTCCTCGTGTTTATTTTTGGTTTCCACATTACTTGGTCGAGTTGGTTATAAACTGCATTTTACAGAGAATGATTGTAAAAGAATTTCTGGGCACAAGGAAACAGAATCGTCTGTTTTTGAACTTTGCCTGGAGATACAGAAGATTCTAATTTATTCTGACAGGCTTTAGTGGACAAGAGTTTTATTTTAGGATTTTCAAAATTAAGTGGGAATGGTGGATTTTGATCAAAAATGGTAAAATGTTGGAAAAATGGTAGAAATAGGTCAGAAATGTTGGTAAGGCCTCCAAAAGGTGAAATTTGTAAATTGTGACCGTGATGGAATTTGGTCGAAAAATATGGTAAGGCTACAGCATTACCATATTTGATGGATTTTAGTAAGACCAAAAATGATGAAAATGAGAAAAATTGGAAAAATGATGGAAATAGGTCAGAATTGTTGGTAAGGCTATAGTCAGACCTCCAAAAGATGACATTTTGAAATCGGGACCGTGATGAAATTTGGTCGAAAAATATAGTAAGGCATTACCATATTTGATTAATTTTAGTAAGAGCAAAAATGGTGAAAATTGGAAAAATTGGAAAAATGGTGGAAATAGGTCAGAAATGTTGGTAAGGCTGTATTAAGGCCTCCAAAAGGAGAAATTTGTAAATTGTGACCGTGATGGAATTTGGTCGAAAAATTTGGTAAGGCTTCAGCATTACCATATTTGATGGATTTTAGTAAGACCAAAAATGGTGAAAATGGTAAAAATGGTAAAAATGATGGAAAGAGGTCAGAAATGTTTGTAATGCTGTCATAAGACCTCCAAAAGATGACATTTTTAAATTGGGATCGTGATGAAATTTGGTCGAAAAATACAGTAAGGCATTACCATATTTGATGAATTTTAGTAAGAGCAAAAATGGTGATAATGGTAAAAATTGGAAAAATGGTGGAAATAGGTCAGAAATGTTGGTAAGGCTATATATAGTAAGACCTCCAAAAGATGAAATTTTTAAATTGGGACCGTGATGAAATTTGGTCGAAAAATATAGTAAGGCCATATAGTAAGACCAAAAATGGTGAAAAGGGTAAAAATTGGAAAAATGGTGGAAATAGGTCAGAAATGTTGGTAAGGCTGTAGTAAGGCCTCAAAAAGGAGAAATTTGTAAATTGTGACCGTGATGGATTTTGGTAAAAAAAATATGGTAAGTATAGCATTACTATATTTGATGGATTTTAGTAAGACCAAAAATGGTGAAAATGGTAAAAATTGGAAAAATGGTGGAAATAGGTCAGAAATGTTGGTAACGCTGTAGTAAGGCCTCCAGAAGGTAAATATTGTAAATCAGGAGCGTGATGGATTTTGATTCACCAACATGTCTAGTCACTGGGATAGAGTGTCTTGCTCAAAGACACATTAACATGTGGAGAGGGGGAATTGAACCTTCAACCTCCTGATTGGGAGGTGACAACTCTATCAACTGAGTCAATTCCACAACCATGAAGAGAAGACAGAATTTGAAGAAAAGCATGGAAAATGGTCAAAAATGTTGGTAAGGCTATATATAGTAAGACCTCCAAAAGATGAAATTTTTAAATTGGGACCGTCATGAAATTTGGTCGAAAAATATAGAAAGGCTATATAGTAAGACCAAAAATGGTGAAAATGGTAAAAATTACAAAAATGATGGAAATAGGTCAGAAATGTTGGTAAGACTGTAATAAGACCTCCAAAAGATGATATTTTAAAATTGGGACCGTGATGAAATTTGGTCGAAAAATACAGTAAGGCATTACCATATTTGATGAATTTTAGTAAGAGCAAAAATGGTGAAAATGGTAAAAATTGGAAAAATGGTGGAAATAGGTCAGAAATGTTGGTAAGGCTGTAGTAAGGCCTCCAAAAGGTAAATATTGTAAATCAGGAGCGTGATGGATTTTGATTCACCAACATGCCACTGGGATAGAGTGTCTTGCTCAAAGACACATTAACATGTGGAGAGGGGAATTGAACCTTCAACCTCCTGATTGGGAGGTGACAACTCTACCAACTGAGCAATTTCCACATTGAAGAAGGGAAGACAGAAATTGAAGAAAAGCATGGGAAATGGTCAGAAATGTTGATAAGGCTATATAGTAAGACCTCCAAAAGATGACATTTTTAAATTGGGACCGTGATGAAATTTGGTCGAAAAATATGGCAAAGCTATATAGTAAGACCAAAAATGGTGAAATTGTGTACCCATCTCCCTTCGCCAACATATCAGGGGAATTGAACCTTCAACCTCCTGACTACGAGGTGACAACTTTACCAACTGAGCCACTTCCACAATGAAGAACAGATGATGAAAATGATAATGTGATTAACTACACAGATACATCTGATATTCCTTGATCCTTGAACGTCTTTGCACAATAAAGGGTTTACATGATTAATGTGCAAAGGAATTTTACTCAGATCCAAACAATGAACATAACTGTGTGTCTACCATAGTGCTTCGACTTGCACTGAGTGGGCGGAGCCTGCAGGGCGACATTAAACAGGTGAAATCCTGCATGCAGACAGGAGGCATCTATGTTGCCAGTTTTGCACAACGATCACAATTCTGTCTTTTCCATCCTCAAATGACAGACAGACACACACACACACCAAATACAGAAGAGCGAGGACGAGAGCAGACGTTGACACACTGCGGCTAATCCAAAAGATACCATCTGGAGATGCTCGCGGAGCCAGTGACTCATGTATGCACACACAGTGTGCACACATAGGAATGCACATTATAACTGGCACACAATGCTCAAGAAGCAGCTCACAGTTTAACTAATTTTAACTTTTGCAGCTCACAGTTTCCTGTTATTTAAGACAAACTTGATACTCAATCTTGTTATATTTCTCTTTAAAACTGCAACACTAGTTCATTCTGATAAGGCTCTTTTTTATTCTCAAAACACCATTTCATTTAACATTCATGTACAAAAAACTCCAACAGTGGGAAGCAATGTTATGTGGACTTTGATGGGATTATATTTCAGGGTTACACCACCTCCTCTTCTCTGACAGTCCTCTAACTAATCAGATTGAAATGTTTACATGAGGCGATATTAATCAGATTTATTGAATCTCATTAAGTAACCACAGTGGATGAAAATGTAATTTATATTTTCAAGATTTAAAGGCCATATTCCTGCTAAAAAAGTGTTTCTTACCAGTAATGCAGCGTAATAATGTCACTCTGTCTGAGTTACAAATTTTAAAAAACAGTTTTCACTGTTTTTATTACAAATCAGACTTTCTCCAGCAAAATGCTAATTACTGTAGCCGGGTAAGTCATGGCTATAAATACCATGTCATGTGACAACTTCATGAGGAAGGAAACTGCAGAATAATCTCCCAGTGGGGTTATATCAAGGCACTGGGTGATGGAGGGGGACCCTACAGGCAATGCAGGGGAGCAGTGGGGTGCTGGGATCTTGCTGCAGTTGAAGTTAATGGTGTGTATGATGACAATGGGGCTGTGAGCTTTAATGGGATCGGGGCTCAGCTTGGGAGGAACCCCGGCATTATTATTATTCTTCACCAGACAAAATGAAGGCTTTTGTTGCAGCTGTGATTGCAGCCCCCTTTTTGAGTCAACTAAAGGCTGGCAGATGCCGCGACGAGCGCACCTCACACTGAAAAGATCTGTGGTGGCATCAAGCACAAATTGTGTCCAATCTAGGCACCTTTTGTCGAGATGTGTTATGAAAAATTGGCGTTTATTCACAGCTCTATTGTGAGGAGAGACATTAAAAGTCAAATGTAAGAGTGAACCCGTTTTGCTTTCAGAAAACACTTAACTCAAGGCAGCAAATGGTCCCATCACGCCGACGCCAGAGATATCAGAATTAGGAACACAGAGTGAAGTAAATCATATTCCTTCTTTAGCCTCCTCTTTTTTTCATTTCTCTCTCAGTCTCTTATTTGTCCCTTGATGCACATAAATTTTTTTTTTCTCTCCAACCCATCCCTGTGGTTCTCCTGGGCCCGGGGCTGAGTGATGCATGCTGGGATCTTGGCAGAGGCTAGGAGGCTAATGAGATATTAGTGTGCATTTAACTCCCACTGCGTTCACTTCCTTTTTCTTCACCTTTTATATTCCTCTGCTCACCCCATTCATGCACTGCTGGTTAGTTATTTAACTCCTACCAACCTTTCACGGTAAACCGAAAGAGGTCATTACAGCCTAAATTAATCAGTAGATATTAATTTCTGAGGTGCACCTGTACACTTGGGAATGCACATTTGTCAATATGGAGATTTCCCTTGGTGTTTTTTTTTTTTTTTTTTGGCCCAGTTATCCATGATAATAGATGGAGAGACTTGGCAGCCAATTGGATTAGCCCCTTGTGGTTGGCTTTAATGAAGATTACACGCCCCTGTGGTTAATGGATATTAGGGGAGAAGAGGGGCGTGTGGCGAAAGTTGGCAACTGGACGGGCAACGCCATGGCGGCGCCGCCAGAAATCTGCCAAAGTGTACTGGTTGCGTGAGCAGTAGATTAAACATCAGGAAGCAAAAGGCCACAAGCCGGGGTTACAAGCAATTACGATGAACATTAATTAAAGATCCAAATGACTTCCTCTGGATTGTCCCTGGGACTTTTGAACTCACCAGTTGCTCTTCCATGTGTGTCGGACATGCGGGTCATGGATGCTGTGTTTGTCGGCCTGCTCGTCCAGGAAGTCAAACATGTATTTAATGGCCAGCGGCAGGGCACTGCCTCGATGGGCCGTGCTGAAGATGGTCTCGAACAGGTCGTCCACAAACTTCTGTAACGTACCCTGTGAAGCAGAAAGATGAGACAGAAAGCTCAGACAGTTTGTAATGGAAGTTCACTACTCGGACAGATAGACTGTGCCTCTATCGAGCTGCAATACATTATAATGCACCACGCTAATGCTGACAGCAAGGTTGACATAAACTTGTACACTAGTTCTACAGTGCATTCCACTCCAATGTTTATGTGTCTCACTCCTATCTCTTCGACCTGGCCCCTAAATCTGCTTGCAGCTTTGATGGGGGGAAATTGTTATTTCACAGCTGACTTTTAATAATATCTGGGAACAGGAGGCGCATCTTTTAAGCCTCTTTGTGCTGCCGGATTAGCTCCCACACTGCACCATTGACCCTAATTTGATTTAATGTTGGCGACTTTAAGGAGGAGGAGGAGAAGAGAGAAGGAGAGACAGAGTGAGGGACTCTAATCCTCTTGTAAAGAATGAGCTGATGGGATGCACGGGAAGAGGAGAGAGAGAGAGAGAGAGAGAGAGAGTGCGGTGGAAATGAAACGACGGAGGTTTTCCTATCAGGAAAAAAGGGGGGTCCATTGAGTGGAGCAGATGAGGTGTGTACATTCGCCGGCAAATAAAAATCCAATTTGGGTGGAGCGGGTGACCGAATCACAGAGTCAAGAGAGGTAGAAGAGGGTGGGCGGAGAAAATCCTGTTAGTCCGACAATCACGGCTATAATTCTAATGTGGCCCACATTCCAGACAGCTCATCGTTTGTCTACGAAGACAGAGTCACATATCTCTATATCAAGGCTTTAGTTGAGGGAATGCCTTGCGCATCGTGCGGGCATAGTGCTAAAAACACCGTTTGTGTGCTGATACTGTGACATTTTACGTCATCATTTATCTCAAGGGGCGCACCGGCATCAACACTGTCATCATCACAGGGTTCTCTTGTTCCCTGGTGGAGCTGAAACTGCCAAAACAACCCCCAACGACCATCTACCCTGTCATTAGATTGCACTCTAAACACAATGTGTCATTTGGATGTTTTGATGCCGTCTGCCTCCACATTGAAATGCGAGGAAAACAAACGATGAGAACCTTGGGGCTAGTGGTGAAACGGGAGGCAGACACACACTCGAGGGTATGAGTCAGGATGGAAAATTAAATCGATCCTCCGTGCCACTCCACACATATGAACACGTCCTGTACCCACAGTCGGCACTGACACTGATGGAGCTAATATGAGAGACATCAGCGGCGTTGCCAAGGAGAGGTATTTATTGGCAAGGTGAAAGCCAAACGCAGTCAATTACGCTCCCTGTCTGCCCAATCATTTCTCACCGAGAGAGATGGCCAGCCATGATAAACTGGTTATTTCACAAAAACAATCCATC
The DNA here is from genome assembly GCA_900302745.1 of Parablennius parvicornis. Taxonomy (NCBI): domain Eukaryota; kingdom Metazoa; phylum Chordata; class Actinopteri; order Blenniiformes; family Blenniidae; genus Parablennius; species Parablennius parvicornis. The sequence goes on along the minus strand of OMNM01023516.1, from coordinate 17,784 downwards.
TGGAAGGATGATGTGTCGTCCGCAGTCCGGATCCGCCTTGCTGCACCCTGCAGCAGGATCATGGCGGGGAGACAAGAGTCCCAAATTCAACATGTGTTCACATGTGATGTTGTGCTGAGGACTATACAGCATGAATTTGAGGCCCCGGGTTTATAACCTATGTGTTTCTGTTTCACAGTCACCCATACCTCTCTCCTACTGTGTGAAAGACTGAATTAGTTCAAATTCTTTTCAGAGTCCAGTGAAATCACAAGACCTTTACCTTGGTAAAAACCAAGGTAAAGGTCTTGTGATTTCAACTGTGCTTTAACTGGTCACTTATCCAATACAAAAACGTATACTGAAATCAATGTAACGTGTAGAATCATAATATTGATTTGTCAATTTGAAAATGTGTACATTTGTGTAAAACACAAGTTTATGTAATGAGTTGATTTTGAGGCATCACACATAGCTCCCTTACTTTTTAAAGATATACAATAATACAGGTGAGTACTGAGGTATACATCTTGAAGATAAACCTCTAAAATAGCATTTTTGGTGGTTTAAAGTCTGATGTAATGTTTCTGGGAAACTTTGAATCTTACTCACAGAACTTCTTATGTTCAAGTGTATTTTTTATATATCTGGTGTGAACAACTCTCATGAGGTCGATGCTCAGTATTACCACTTGGTGATTTTCACCAGGTTTTCACTTGGTGACCATTAAGGTCAGAACTCTTCAAAAGTCAGATTTCTCTGTGCAGTCGTTCTTCAAACACTCTGCTTATATGTCAAGAGTCTTTGTCCTTCTGCAGCAACTAACTACTGAACTTCTGCTGCAGGTTGGCGAGCCTGCCGTTATCTCTGAAGAGGCTTTGGTCTGCTGGAGGACTGCTTTCCACGGTGAAAGGACTTCACTTCTTCAGCGTGTTACACGATCAGTCATGTTCAACCAACCACACAGAGAAGCGTTCACACACCACAGGTCATGGCTGCCATGGGAAGGTGCTTTCACACAGTTGGGGGCAATTCAGAGTCTTGCTCAAGAACGTGGTGACATAGAGACAGAGGACGAGGACGAAAAGATCGAACCAGTATTGGAAGTGGCAGATGACCCAAGACGACTTAACAACTGGAAAACCTCAGTCATGGGGTCAAACTTTTTAATTTGTATACTCTCTCTGTGCCTGTGTGGCTGCTCTTCCCTCGTCCACAGCCCAAAATGAACATTATGAACTGATTGATGACTTTCACTTGGCTGAAGGTGTTAAAGTGTTTGTTGGTCTTTCTGTGTTTCAAATATAACGTTGGTGTGCCAGAGGTTCAGTCTGCACTGCAGGATGATCTCGCATCAATGTAACAGTTACAACAAACAAGTTAGTTGCAAAAAAACTAAAAATAAAAGCAATTGTTATTCTTTATTTGCCCACTGGGGGTATGCAGTTTCAGAAACATTAGCAGACACAAACTAAATACTGCACTCATTAATAAAATCAAAAGATGAATGCTAAAGTTGACAGAAATCATGTGTTCTAAGAAATTACATTCAGCACTTTTCTAAAAAACACATTTCATATATTCACAGTCAGTTCTGTTAAATTTGAGATATGTTGACTGAATTTGACCTATATGAACAAATGAACCCTTATATTTTGCCAAATATTTTTGCTGTAATAGACCAGAAAACAAATGGCTATGTCACTGTCAACTTTCTGCTTGTTGATTGTGGCAGCAAAGGACACAACTTGGTACATCGTTATATAGACGTGCATGAAGATTCTGAGAAATTAAGCACAAATATCTGGATATCCCTTCACATAATGTGGCACCAGTGTGGTAATACTCTTAGTTTCGTCAGCACAACACATTCCAGTCAGGATGTTTTAATCTTCCTGCTGTTTTTTCCTTTTCTTCTGTACTTTATGTGTTGGAGAGAGAGGCATGAAGACACAGCGAGACTCTATTTTATGCTCCTGCCACTGTGTGTTTCTATGACATAGACAGAACAGAGTTAATGTTCTCTATGTGAACTGCCAAACAAAGGCAGGCGGTGGATCAAGAAACACAGGGAAATGTTCCAGAATCAAAAAATTACAGCATGAACATTTTCAGTTCATAGCCTCCCTCTTTTTTGTCGCTCGCCCGCACGCCTGTCTGCGTCTGATAGAAAGGATGTCTTGATGGAGGAAAAAAAAAACAAGAGTGACAAGGTGCTTTAGGAGTGGATTGTTCATTTGCATTCAGCTGTTGGATCAAAGTCACATTTCCCCCCCAAAAAATCAAATTAACTGTATTTTTTCCTTCTTGGGGGCCATTTTCATGAGGCACGTTGAAAGAGCCTCATTTTATGAGCCATTTCTATTTTCGCCCGATCATTTTTTTTTTCTTATTACGGGAAAAACCTTCCCGAGTTTTATGGGTCTTTTCTTTTTTATCCTTTTTGATATGCTGCTGCATCAATGCAACAGTAATGAAAAAAGAAAACAAACAGAAATATCTATTTTCTCTTTCTCACCTGAGGGGATAGAGGAATACATTTGAATAATCTTTTTCCACTGAGATGACTCATCCAAAGTAAACATGAATATTAAAATAAAGTGACAGATTTCAGAGTCATTATGAGACAGGCTGAAGGTCACTGTGACCTTTTAGCCTTTTCAGCTGATTGACCTGAGGAAACACAGTATTTAAAGATGCACCTGATGCTTCTGGTACAACACATGTTCGGAAAGCTGTTGGAGATCAGAATAAACCGGGAGTTGGAAGACAATGTATTTGTATGGCATTCAAAACTAAACTATGAAAATAGCATAATATCATGATGACTTGACTAATTATATCATGAGATACTAAAATGAAATACTCAGTGAAGACAATGTCAGATTATATCCGTGCAAGACGACTCACCTTGGTAGCTAGAAGTCGTGTCAGGTAGATCTCGGAGACCATCTTGCTGCCGCGGTCTCCCTCCTTCTGGTCTCCGTGCTCGTGGTTCTTCACCAAGTGCCAAACCTTCACTCCGCTCTCCAGGTCGGGTGTGATCATCGGCGTGCGGGACCGCAGGCTGTCGGGACTTCCGGTGTACTTGATCATGTTCTCTGTCAGGAGGAACAACAAGCTTTAGTTCAAGTAGCACTGCTTCACAAAGTCAAAGGTCATGGTGAGCTCTTTTGCCTATGAATCCAGGCATGGGGGCTTTTATGTTGAGTTTGCATGTTCTCCCTGGTTTTTTTTTTTTTTTTGAGTTCCCAAAAACATGCATTGACTGGCATCTCTTAATTTGCTCATAGTAAATGGGAGAGTGTGTTACAGTTTGTCTGAACCCACAGAACATGATTTAATTATATCCTGTCACTAAGTCAAAGCTGTGGCAAAACACAGGAGCAACAAAATAGATTCAGAAGTGCCTTGCAGCACAATAACAGCAGCACCTCTTTAAATGTTGGAGCTGATTTGCATCTCTTTTTCAAACATGTTAAGACACAAGCAGTTCTACTATTACAGCATTGACAATTCACATAGTATAAATCATATTGTACATGAACTCTGATCTTGAACACACAGTCTATTTATGAAGACAAATTTACAAAAATGGTGCATTTTCACACAATACTGGATTTTTATCTGTAGTATCCTTTAATAAATAAAAACCTCTGATCAGAAGGCTTGGATTCTCGTTTTCCTCTAACTGAAGTTTTGATAAAGTAGTGATCAAGACTGACGAATGAGTGGATCTGTTTGTCTGTACTTCTAAATATCTGAGGATAATAGAAAATAATTATCGTGCTAAGTTCTGACAGCTATAAAGATGACAGAGGAGGGAATCAAAATTCATCTGAAACTGCAGTAAAAAAAAAGAAAGAAATTAAAGCAAGAAAAAAGAAAACTAACATTAATCGGCACCTGCAAATGAATGAAACAGTAAAACAAGACTGCAACCGAAGCGAGAGAAACAACACCGGCATGTCAGCAACAGAATGCAGTTTAAAAAAAAAAAAAAGCCTGAGGCCTCAAATTTACAGGTCCGTGAGATTGGATATGAAACTTTTAGAAAGTGTGCATGGTTAATGTTTCATAGCTTTCTTCTTCAAGTGACAAGACATGGTATTGGCGGCTGACACAAAATCGAACAGGTGTCAGACGAGATGAAATATGTATGGCCCACCCAATGGCCGGAGTGGTGATGACATTTCCAAACACATGGCTCAATGAATGTTTACACAGTGTGAAAAGAATTGATCAGTGGGTGCGGTTCGCGGGGAGAAGAGTGCAGCCAGGAGAAAAAGGAAAAAAAAAAAAAGGAGTGATTTTCACCGTGACAGAAATCAATCTGTCCAAAGAGGAAAGCGGGAAGAGGAGGGAGATTTTGAGGCGGTGGGAAAGTGACAGCTGGAGACATCAGACACAAGAGTATGCATTGATTGTGCAAATCTGATCGCGGTATGATCAACCGGAAGAGTTCGCTCGGCTCATAAGAACATGAATGTGTGTGAACATTATTTAACTGCGGTTTCACTAGAAGACTTAAGCAGTCCTTGTTAATTTGGTGTCCGTGGGACAACTTGTGCTGTTTTCAGGGTTGCGTGTGCGCTGGAGGCCACGACGTTCACCCTTGTTTGTATACAGAACGAGCGCATTAATTTGGTGTTGATTACTTATTCAGCAAGTTAGAAAGCTGAGGGTGATTCAGAGGCAGGGATACACAGGAGAGAGGTTTTCTGCTCGGATTCTATTCTGATCCGTCTCCACACACAGTCAGTGCTATTTCTCCTCATGCTTTTTTCCCCCTCCCCTCTTCTTTTGTGGCTTTTGATGGAAACATTACATCAAAGATCAAACACAACAGTTTCTCCTTTCATTCTCTGACTCAACATGTTACACAGTGTTTGTTTGAATCTTTGAACTTTTTCCATAACTTTCTCTGCAGCTCCACCCGCCATCCCCCTGCCTTCTATTCAATCACACTTTTTCTTTCTTTCTTTTTTCTATTTGGCTATTGTATTAGTGAAGAGTTCAAAGTCACTCTCAAGTACAATACCAGATGTGAAGTGCATCACTTGCATTTGATGTCTTTTAAAGAGAATATTGGTGAGAGATATTTCCCGGCATCCTCCCTCTCTTTTTTCTCTTTCTCCTCGTCTTATCTGGACTAATTTGGCGGTGGAGAGTCGAGGTGACACCATATGGAGATGAAGCCATGCTAATAACATGCTCGACCATTTGAAGTGTCTGAAGTGTTTGTGACCGGTGAGGCTGGCCCTTTGATCAGCAACTAACTTGATGCTTTCGCAGGTTCAAGGAGACGCGTAACAGACGGACAGGCAGGAAAAAAACTAAACAAAAAAACTGGCACATAGAAAGATGAGAGGACACACTCTGGATACTTAAGAGGCCAGAACAATAGAAGAAAGCATCTATTTGTTCTCTTCATGTGTAAATTGTGTCTTGGCTTTTTTTTTTTTTTTTTTTACGGTTGCGATTGTAGACATGCAGAGTTCTTAATAGGAAGTATCCATGAGTTTCAACCTCTATATTTCCTTTCCTGCGTTCACAAATACTGAATTACACAGCCACATGTTCATTAAATAAACTCTAACAACTTGAGCCAATTTCCTATTTTTGTACCTAAAAGCAGAACAGAAACACTACGATTCAAAGTGTTATTAATCTTCCAGGTAATCTGAGACGGGCTGGTATTGTTAATATTTCTAAATTTATAATTCACAGCTTTTGTCATCAGATCAATTTATGTCTGAGTGTCTATTTACACAGTCATTCTTTTTCTAAAATTGATTCACTTTTTATTTTTGTGCATTTAATTTTTCAACCTTAACTTTTAAGTTATTTTAATAAACTTTTTTAGTTAATTGAACTTCTTTGAAGCTTTACTGACATACTAAAGTTTACATTTGTCTCTGTCTTTTATCGTTATCCTTTAGCCTTTTATTGGCTTATTTCATAGGGTTTTAGGTGTCTGCTGGTCTTCCCTTTTAATCTATTCCAACTTCATTATTCTGGTTATTTGCATGTGTTTTTTGTTTTTCTGTTTGCATGTGTGCTAACATACAATATAGATGAAAATATCTTTCCTGGATCTCGAATATTAAGGCTTTTTTTTTAAATTAAGATTTCTTTATTTATTACTAACAAAATAACTTCAAATTAGGCATTTTTTCCCTTATTTTTAAAGTTGAATTTAATATTTGACATAATAAAACATCACATAATGTAATTTAAAATTATAATTATTACAGGCATTTTGATTTGTTTATTAGGTATACGAGTGTCTAAATGACCAACAGCTTTTCATTGACGTTCAACCTGTGCATTATGGGTACTTTAACCCCTTCAGCATGTCAAGTTCTTCCTCGTGTGCTCAATCTGATTTAGAGGACTCCGTCCATTGAACAACTGGTGACTAATGAAATGCACTGTGATCTGCAGAAATGTGCGTAGGAGGTGGAATAATTGTCACATCCACCTCTAAAGAAGCGTTGCACTCACAAAACAGAAAAACATCGCCGCGGGTCTGACTGGGATAAAAGACGCACATTGGATTTCTCCGAGCGTGACACGTCTAATGTGTTGGGGAGCGTTTCTTTGACATAAACACAACAGAAATCTGAACAGAAGCCGACTCACCATATTTACTTGCAGAAGTTCGAGACACGGTGGAGTTGTTTACCGAGTTGTAGGCTGTAACTTGTTTGGGAACCAGAGCCATTACTGAATTATCAGGTACCTGGAAAGACAAACAAAGAGAGATCTAAAATGCAATGGACACATTGAAACCAAAAACATTTGAAAAGGTTCATTTGATGGTGCAGAATCTTAACATGAGCCAACAGAAAAAAATATGGCGTTGGTGTCATTTTCTATATTTTCTTTCATCTATTCTGGTTTCGAGCAAATAAACAGAGAATATGTTATTACCCTTATGTGCTCTACTCAGCCCACACATACATATGATGACTGACAGGGGGAGGGAGAGTTTAGCGGAGCGTTGCACCGGCCTGTGTGAGAGGGGACGTCCCACAGTCTCCATTCAATAATACCTATCCTCCAGGGTGACGTGTGTGTTGGAGAGTGTGTGTGTGTGTGTGTGTGTGTGTGTGTGTGTGTGTGTGTGTGTGTGTGAAGATTCGAGGACTCATGCAACGTGCGTGTCTGTTGGTCGACGTGTAAATAAGTGTGTGTGAATGAATGAATCAGTCAGTCTTGCGCTCCTCCTTCCTCAGTCAGCCAAACAGGATTCAATTAACGCAAGCGGGATGGAGTCAGTCCCAACAGTGCCCACACACACACACACACATACACACACACATTAGATTCCTCTATTCTGCATAATCTAGCAACCCACGCTGCAGGGTGCAGCCGGGTTAATTGAAGTGATCTTTATCGTTGTGTGGGTGATGAGACCAGGGGGGCTTTAGTCCACATATTTGTGTGAGCCGGGGCATTATTAAGATTGTGTCATTATTTCACCCTGTCACTCAATCTGCTCCTTATGCATAATATGTTTATATCATTGCAAGCAGGAGGGCCCCCCGGGGGCCAGATCTTGTTTTTTTTTTTTTCCCCTTTGTGGGCAGCCCCGCAACTCTCCAACATCCTCGAGTATTTGTGCCTGATCACTGCTCTTATGTGTTGAATTGATATAAAATGAGAAAAACGTGGTGGAGCATAATGAAATGTGAAAAAGGAGGAGTGGCATTTCAGGAAATAACATTTGGAGGATAAAGGGGACAAACAGAGCACTGTTTTCTGAAAGAGAAGAGGCGGGGAGAAATATCTCATTATGGGAAAGACAGATCAGATATGGAAAATGCCAAATTGTAGCTCGTAGCTATTACGCAATGTTATGCTTTGCGAGAAATTTGACTTTTCACAAACTTTGTGAAGCTGATTGTCGCTCTGTAATGGATGGTTGAATGAATGAGTGAGGGGCTGAGTTTTTGCTAGTTGCAGATCAAACCAAATCAGAGGAATAAAGACAAACACATGGTTTGGTTCAATGTGTCTGGCTGTTTAAATTAGCTGCTGATAAAAGTCAAAATGTAAAAAAACTGAAGGATATCACAAAAACAAATTTGATTGCACAACTGGGTTTTTAAGGAGTGACGTCGATCAGTCGAGTGCCGTCTATAGATTTGATTTGAAAGATAAAATCTTCCACACAATGATACAGAGGGTTTGGATTTTAAAGCCACAGTCAAATAAAAATAAAACCACAAACACAAAGGGGCTGAATATGATACCACAGACTGTACTGCAAATTAATTTATAAGGTTTAAAATCTATTCCAGCTCCTTGTGTAGCCTTCTAATTTCTAAGTGGATTTTTTGGGGGGCCCATTAAGGATAAGGTGTCCTTATTCCCCGGCCTGAGAAAAAAATAAATTAACTTTTCTGTTCATTATCTTATCTCCAATTCCAATCAGCTCCCTAATCCATTCCACCCACGCCTCATACTCCCCGGCTTGTTGACACTTGCTGCCGCTGACATTTAATTTAGGCACCACACAAACTGCTCTTGGAAGGAAGGCTACTTGCTTAGCTGCTCAAATTACTGAGACCTTATTGACAAAGTGGGTCGGTTTTCTTGTTTAAAATAGTTTGGTGTGGGATGGATAGGCAGACAGTATTTGTATGACACCAAACAACATGTTAAAATGTCTTTATATTTGTTGAAGGTGTCACGTTTCTCGATATTTTGTATATTTATGTGTATTAGTTTCCGGTCCTCTATGGTAACATATCGGGTTAATTTGTGACCTTGAGTGTGGGGGTTTGAATCCCGACTTCAGCAGGAAGGGCATCCAGGATAATAAAGACTGCGGTGCATGTTGCTATAATTAGCTGTGGCGACCACTGTCAAGAATAGATCAACCAAGTTTGCCTCTTTCGATTAAAACACTCGGTCTCTTGAATCCTTGAATCTTGTACTTGCGGACTTTTATGGCATTGTTTTTACCTTGTTGTTTACTCACCAATTGTTTTATTACTTTGAACCGTGAAGCACTTTGGTCAACCTTGGCTGTTGTGTTAAATGTGATACATATAAATAAAGTTGGATCGTAACCTAATAGATGCTCCCATTTGAATTAAAAAAAAAGAAGAAAAAAAAAGAAGTTCATATATTCTTTGCCATCAAACGGTCATTCATTTGTCTCTAACTTAAGCAACACATCAGATTGTATCTTTACACATGAGGGACTACTTCTGAGTGTCAACGTGTTGTTGACGGTTTGATCCCCCACACCGCCCCCCCGGCCGAAAACATGGTGGTAACGTGTGAGGAGGTTCTTTGTCTTTGGAGCGCTTGCACCCTGAAATGGTGATAAAAGTGCCCCGACTGAACTGTCCATTATGTCGTCAGCTTAGGATGAAAAGGTCGAGATGGGAGGACATCAGAGAGAGAGAGCCTATAGATAGTGGGATGTCGTGTGGTTAAAAAGGAGAGCGGCAATGTAAAGAAATGTCAAATATCAGGTATTTTTTTTGTGTGGCAAAATAGTCTTCTTTGCTTAAAGTATCAGAGATGCATTATGGGCCGTCTGAGTGCTTTTCCTGTGGAAATGCCATGAAAACACCACGGGCGTTCCTCGACAAGATGTGAATGTCTTCGAATAAAAGATGAAATCTATATCACAAGCTACAGATGCAAAATGTCAAATTTCTGTACCTTCTTTTTGTCACATCTTTCTTTGAGAATTGTACAAACATTAAAGGGGCACTACATGAGACTTCAGTCATGCTGCTCTTGTACAAAGGGTGGCAGTGTTGAGTCACTTTAGCGGTGATTCTGAGAAAAATACACAAACATGCTAATAATGTATACAATGTTACTGTGTGGTAGTCTCAGCTATTGTTGTGTTAACTATTCCTTTAACTGTTGTGTGACTCAATACATCATCTTGTGCAAAACTTACCGACTTCAGTAGATTCAGCAGCAGGAAATCACAACGACTGTTGTTTAGGTGATGTCGATTTACATCATACATCAAATAACACAAATTGCACATTAAAGATCATTAACATTTAAACATCTGGAATTTCACTGAATTGTTCTAATGAAAATGTTGATATGTGTCTCACTTAAAAAGGCACGATGACTAAGCATTTTCAAATTGAATCATTATAAATATCTTTTTGTTCACTATAAAGAAATTAATTCCGCTTGGTAAGTGCTCATTAACTCACCTGATAATGCGCCAGCATGTTCAGCCTCTTCCAGTCTCCTTCAATCTTCGTTGTGACGTCCTCATCCTGCAGGATCATGCGCTGTCCTCGGCCCTGACGCCACTCTGTATTTTAAATGGAACAAAAATGGCCAGATTACCATCAACCACAATTGGCGAAACATCACTGCAGTGATTGTCCTTCAAATGTGTTTTTTTTTTCCTTCTCATTTTTAGTTTACTTTTGAAAAGACTTCTCAAAATATTGTTGCGTCTGATGTCCTTGTGTAGCCGTGGGTTAAAAGGCGGTGGTCGTCTGAATCTCTCATTTCTATTTGTCATGGATTCAGTTATTGTTTGATCCTCAACATCAACCAAGACTAAAACCATTTTTTTTCTAAAGCCATCAATATTCATGATAGTCTGCGTGGCAATCAAAATCTTTTTTGAAATAAAGTTAGTTTGTCGCTAGTTTGAAATTAGTTTAGTTTTTAAGACGTAAACATCAGAAAACAGCACCACTTGTGTCGGTTATCAGTCTACGAGAAAAGAAGATATTCTCATCTTCAATTTTAATCTATTGAGGTTTTTCTTTGCTTTTTTCATGACAATCATTTCAAATTGCCATGAAATGACTGAATTTGATCAAAAAAGTGAAAACCAATCAGAAAAATAAAAAAATTAATCTTTGTTACTGGTAAATGAGAGAGGCAAACAGATGTTGGAATAAAAAAAAAGAAATGGCTCATATGTGAGGCAGTAATAAGAGGTGAGTTAAATTAATAACCCACTGTGCTTCTTTTGGAGAATGAAGCGCTCCCTCTTCGCCCTTTTCCTTCTTTTTTGCCGGCACGATCGATGGGAGTGATTACAGTTGCATGACCAGGAGCTTATACACTTCCTGTTCCATCTGCGGCGCTGGCCTTTATGCTCTGCTCTCTGCAGGCGCTATTGCTCCCTGCTCACCCCTTGTCTAACCACCATCTACATCTCTGAGCCTGGCTACTCGTGTTGCCGTCGCTGCATGGAGTTTCCCTGGAAACAATCCAGGTTTCGGCTGCACAATAATATGCAAAAATAAAAAGCGGCAGCTGTACCCCCCAAAAAAACTGTGAATCACCTCATTTCCATCCCTCTCAGTGAGTGCACATGACAGCATCTTTCATATACAACAACAGAGAGAGCCATTTACATGACCCTACAACCGAAATACATCAACACGACATGTGCAGCAGGCCTCGCACATTTGTACAACCTCAGCACAAAGCAAAACAAAAGCTACGACAGAAGCATCTCACAATGCCCAAGCGACATTATCATAAGTGAGAAAAGGAAAGTAGTCCTGAAAACAAACAGGCAGATGATTCCTCTTATTCTTTTTTGCGCACATCATGGGCCTTATGAATACGTTATTGTGTCTGTGCTCCTTGCCGTGCTTCCCACTTGTGTCGGCCACTGTCATCTTCTATTCCGATCACACACAGGAAAACAAAGCAGCAATCACCACCGTGCATGATGAAGCCCGTCTTTGGAGGATCGACCAGGATTGCGTTAAGCATCTGAGAAGAATCCTGCAGGAAATAAAGATTCTCCTGTTGTTTTTTTTTGTCTATACAGTGCATCTTTCTATAAAGATGCAAATGAGCGCTCGTCTCCAGTCAAGGCTCAGCAAACAAATGGGAGGACCAGAAGAAAAGTAGGGAAGCCATGAATAAAGGAAAAACCAGTGCAAACTGAAATCGTTCTTATTTCCAAATCCAAAGGTCTCTCGTCAGTAGGAAGAGACAAACTGTGTATGTGTGTGATTGCTTCATGCACTCAGACACAATCAAGGAGATAAGGGCTTTGGGGAGTGAATGGGAGCTGATGGTAGAGAGAGAGGCTGAAGGTGACTGTTTTGTACTCCGCAGAGGTGCGCGTTACACACTTGCTGTGGGCAACACACACAATGGCGCGGAGACACACACTAACAAACACGTGGCCTTATGTCTTTGTTTTAAGTCCCTATCTTCACTGCTGCCCTGTGGAGGACTATGGATCACAGCATGGTGGAATTAAAACAATGGCTAGGTTCACAACACGAGAGGCCAATCTGTCTCAGGACAACCTGCCACAATCCAATTATCCTTATCAGCCGCTGCAATCAGTCTGTGTATATCTGCCTGTATGTGCGTGTGTGTGCCAATAACAAAAGCTCCAAGTATTACCTGTATGAGAAAATCAATCAAATCAAAGACCACTTTCTACTGAAGAATTATCACTGACAAAAGGAGCACAAAACCAAGAAATCACAATTAGAATAGCTGAGAGTAGATGAAATGTGCACTGAATGTAGTGTATTGACTCGTGGCTGAGTGAGAACTTTGTTTTCATCCCTGCAACAAGTTGTAGTTTGGAGTGAAAACATTTAATCTCAAAGACATGTTCTCTTGTGACCGATTCTTTTTCCTCCTCTCTACAGGTGCGAGTGGCCGGCTAACTCCAATTTCCAATTCCCTTCTGTAATAAAACAATAATAGAACAACACATTCGGCCCAAAGGGGGCCATAAAACAATTTCATCCAGGAGTGTCGTCAAAAGGCTAAACCAATCTTTTCACTTAGCTGTCTCCCAGACAGATTCCCTATGGTATGCAATCAGTCCATCTCAGA